>CAKNYM010053515.1:747322-819357 GCA_932195095.1 Andricus curvator | reverse complement strand
ATATATGGGATATTATTTAAAGTACAATAAAATAATTCAGCTTCAGAGGACGAATTATTTTCATTCGGTTCCGAACTTTACAGTAGAAAACCATTTTAAAAATAGGTCATCCCTCATTCGCCATCTCAAACTTTTAAAGACCAGATGCCATCACATGTTTATTATTGTTGCACGACACGTGAAATCAATATTTGCAACCATTATTACTGTAATCAAGATCGCGAATTCACTATCAACAGTGCAAATCTCGTTAGGCTTAATAACACGTTTCTATTTTCTTTTTATATGAATGATAAATTGGTGAACTGACAACATGTTGATTTAGAGCAGAACTATGAATTAAACACAAGGATAAAAAATTATTCCTTCAAATATTTACTTGACCGATATGTACTTATAAGAGAAAAAAATTAAAACGTGCAGTTTTTGAAAAAAAAATATTATTCGAGCCAGGGGAGTCAGTTTTGGCTCGTAACTCCTCTGATGATAGTAGCTCGGAACTTTTCTAGAAGGTAGATGAGTCTGAGTCACTTTTGCCTCAGAACGCCTCTTGCGAAAGTGGCTCATGACTCATCTTGTAAAAGTGGTTCGTAAGTACTCTCGTGAAATTGACTCAGGACTCTTCCAAAAACCAGGAGAGATAGCGTAATTCTGGTCTCAGATCGTTTTTGTCAATGTATCTTAAAACTCCTCTTGTAAAAGTGGATCATAACTTCTCTGCTGAAAGCGGCTCAACAGACTTCCCCAGTGCCTAGGGGATTCTGAGTCATTGTTACTTTGTTAGATCATTGTTATCATTTTTACTTTAGAACGCTTTTTGTAAGAGTGGCTCATAACTCCTGTGATAAAAGAGACTGAAAAGTTTTCTATAAATCAGGAGACGCAAGTGAGTTTTGACTCAGAACAGCTCTTGCAAAAGGTGCTCATAACTCTTTTTGTAAAATTGGCTTAAAACTTCTGTAATAAAATTTCCTTATATTTCCTCTGGCAAAAGTGGCTCAGAACTCTTCCAGAAAACAGGATATCTGAATCATTTTTACTGTTAAACGCCTCTGGTAAAAGTGAAAAGTGTTTCACAATTCTTCAAGACAACAGTCAAATCTGAATCATTTTTACTTTAGAACGTCTCTTGTGAAAGTGGCTCATAACTCCTCTGATAAAAAAGGATTAAAACATCTCCAGGAATCAGAATATTTTTTGCCTCGGAACACCTCTTGCGAAAGTTGCTCGCAACTCCTCTGGTAAATGTAGCTGAGGACTCTTTCAAAAACCAGGAGAATCTGAGTTATTTTTGGCTCCGAAAGCCTCTTTCAAGAAAGGCTTATAACTTCTCTTGTAAATTTAAATCTAAACTCCTCTGGTAAAAAAGACTTAGAACTTATCCAGAAACCAGGGATTTCGGAATATGTTTTGTCTCAGAATGCCTTTTGCCAAAAGCGCTCATAACTTTTTTTATAAAAGTGGCTCATAACACCTCTAGTAAAATTGGCTCATATTTTCTCTGAAAAAAGTGGCTTAGAACTCTTCTAGAAAGCAAGGTATCTAAATCCTTTCTACTTTAAAACGCCTCTTGTAAAAGTGACGCCTAACTCCTCTGGCAAAAGTGGCTCACAACGCTTCCAGAAAACAGGAGAATCTGTATCATGTGTACCGCAGAACGACTCTTATAAAAGTGACTCATAAGTGCTCTGATAAAAAAGGCATAAAACTTCTACAGAAACCAGAAGAGCCTAAGTTAGTTTGGCTTCCGAACACCTTTTGGAATAGGTGCTCATAATTCCCAGGGTAAAAGGACCACAGGACTCTTTCCAAAATCAGAAAAGTCTGAGCCATTTTATCCTCAAAACGTCTGTTGCCAAAGGAGCTCATAACTCCTCTTAAAATTGGCTTTTATTTCCTCTGGTAAAAGTAGCTCAGAACTCTTCCAGAAAGCAAGGTATCTGAATATTATTTTTTACCTTAAAACGCCTTTTGTAAATGTGACGCATAACTCCTCTGGTGAAAATGGCTCAGAAGTCTTCCTGGCTCATAGCTCCTCTGATAAAAAGGCTTAAAACTTCTACAGAAAACAGGATACTTTAAGTCAATTCAGCTTCAGAACACCTTTTGCAATATAGGTGCTGTAACTCCTTTGGTAAAAGTACCTCAGGACTCTTCCCAAAATCAGAAGAGTCTGAGTCATTTTATTTTCGGAACGCCTGCTGCAGAAGAAGCTCATGAATCCTCTGGTAAAATTAGATCATAGCTTCCCTGGTAAAAGTGGCTCAGATTTCTTGAGGAAGCCAGGGTATCTAAATCATTTCTACTTTAGAAAGCCTCTGGTAAAAGTGGCTCAGGACTCTTCCGAAAAACCAGAATAGTCTAAGTCATTTTTGCCTACAAATCCCTCTTTCAATAGTAGCTATGAGTGACTGGGAGAGTCTGAGCCATTTTTGCCTCAGAACACCTCTTTCAAATGATGCTCATAACTTCTTTTGTACAAGTGGATCCTTAGTCCTCTGGTAAAAGTAACTCAGAACTCTTCCAGAAATCAGAAGAGTCTCCGTAACTTTCAGCTCAGAACTCCTCAAGGAAAAATGGCTCAGAAGTCCTCTACCCTATCTATTGATTCCTTAATATACTAATTTGAAAATATTTCTTCGCATTTAATTTAAAATCACTAAAAATACTAATCTAATTTTCGATATCACTTGAATTTTCTCACCTTAATTCGCACCATCATGTTTAGGTGTCCTTGGCTGTACTGTTCGATTACATCCCGCACGTCGTAGGGCTTTCGAGCTTGCTGAAACTTCCTGCGCGCCACAAAGTACTTGATCTTCCTGATTGCTCTGATGGCATTTCGATGCGCCTCCGTTAACCTAAAAGCAGTACATTTTTTTATCCAAAATAGAGACACCAAAGTATTGTTTCAAAGATATATCTTCTTCCATTTGCACACATTTTAAGTTGTTATATCCAGTTATTTTGAGGGATTTTGAAGATTTTTTTTGGCAATGTTAATAAAATTTTACTAAAATAGACTACATAGTAACTTCTACTATATATATTTAGGTACTTTTTTATTAAAAAGTTTTGAAAACTGGGGGAGACATGGCCGCTGCCGCAAAACACGTTTTCTAATTTTTATTTGCGGTGAGCATGATAAGTCCGGAACGGATTATCTGAAATCAAAAAGCCGACAAGATGTTATTATCATATTCCTATACGCAGTTGCTGAACGGAGGGTTTTCAAAAATTTTGATTAAAAAAAAATTACGATGATTATTCTAAAAATTTCGACTTTTGATGTTCCAAAAATTCGTTTTTTTACCCCAAAAAATGGAAATTTTGGTCCAAATGAAAATCCCTTCATTCAGGAACTGCATATAGGAGTATACTGATGAAATCTTGTTGGTTTTTCGATTTCAGATAATCCGTTACGGAGTTATCATGCTCACCGCAAATAAAAAAAAAAAACGTGTTTTGCGGCAGCGGCCATGTCTCCCCCAGTTTTCAAAACTTTTTAATAAAAAAGTACCCAAATATATAAAGTTATAGTTCCTATGTAGTCTATTTTAATAAAATTTTATTAACATTGCCAAACAAAAATCTTCAAAGTCCCTCAGAATAACTGTATATAAATCCTTAATAAAAAAAAACTATTAAAGAAGATAAATCAAATTTTTTTTTAATTTTCCAGGGCTTCCATGAACTAATGTAATTGAAAAAGTGCAAATAGTGACTAATTTCAGCTAAAAAGTAACTATAAGTGGATATTTCGATTCCATTACACGTTTAATTTATCGGCTATCATTTATAAAATTAGATGCAGTTCTATTGTTGAATTTGGGGATAAAACCCAAGGTCACAATTACAAAAACAAATTTTGTAAGTAATGTTCACACAGATTGTAATTCATTTTTTTAAATCTAAATAAACCTTTGACACTAACTGCTGTGTTTATGTTTTGCAGCAATAGGAACTAGAAACCAGCAAGTTCTATATTAAAATCATTTAAATTTTCTATTGAAGACTTTGCAGCCTTAAATGCTCGCACAATAGCGAAAAAGGGTAATTTTTCGAAATAATAAGGGAATGATAAGGGAATAAATTCTTCCAAATTAAATTAATGTAGGTACCATATAAAATTCAATATGACCAAAACAGTTGAATCTTCAAACAAAACAGATTATTAATTGGCAATCAAACAGTTGCATTCTCGCCAAAAAAGATTAATTTTTTGCCAGAAAAAGGAGATGAACTTTAAAAAAAAAGTTAATTTGGGACCAAGAAAGCTAAATTTTCAACCGAAAAGTATAATTTTCAACCAAAAAAGAAAAAAAATGTCTAACAAAAGTGATAAATTTCCATCAAAACAGTTTAGTTTTTTAGTTAAATAGTTGAATGTTTTCGGAAACCTTTGACTTTCAACCCTGAAAAGATGAGCTTTCAATAAAAAAGGTCATTGTTAACCAATGCAGCTAAATTTTCAACGGAAGAGTTGCATTTTCAACTAGAAAATATGATTTTTCTACTAAAGTGATACACTTTCAACAAAAAAGTGGAATTTTTGAGAAAATTGAAGGAAAAGTTAAGTTTGAGCCAATGAAGATGAATTATCAAATGAATAGCTGAATTTGCAATAACAAAAAAAAATTTACTAAGCATTTGCATCTAGAACCAAATAGTTGCAATTTCAAGCGAAAGAGAAAAATTTTCAACAACGAAAAACAGTTGCATTAAAAAAAAACTGTGAATCTTTCAAGCAAAACTGTCCCATTTTTTTAAAGACAATTGAATTATTGAAAAAGTATCATGTTCAGCTTAGAAAGATTTCTTTTCTACCAAAAAGATTAATTTTCTACGCAAAAAGATAAATCATCAACAAAACAGTTGAATTTTCGACCATAAAATATGACTTTTTTAAAAAAATAGTTGAATTTTCAATGAAATAATGAAATGATCAAGAAAGTAAATAAGTTTTCACCCGAAAAGGGTTAATTCTGAACAAAAAATATAATAGTAGACTTTTCAACCAAAAAGAATTGACTTGTGGCCAAAAAGATTAAACTGCAACCAAAAACATACATTTTCAAGCAATGTGTCGAATTTTCAAGCCAAAATGCCGAATTTCCAAAAAAAAGGTCATTATCAGCGACGAAAGATTCCTTCTCGACTAAAAGTAGAAAACTTGTAGAAGATTTGTAGAAAATTCAACTTTTTTGTAGAAGATTGTTTTTTTTATTATTAATTAATCTCATCAAATAAAAATTTAACTATTCCATTTTAGGTTAAAAATTCTTTTTTGAGTTTAGAAATTCAACTATTCGGTTCAAACTTGATGTATTTTGTTGAAAATTTATTTTTCGAGTTGAAAACTAAATCATTCAACTGGAAATTGTACTATTTAGTAGAAAATAACTTTTTTTGTTGAAATTTCAAATTTCAACGGTTTGGTATAAAAAATGCGTCTTTTTGTCTCAGAAATTCAACTCTTTGGTAGAAAATTCAACAATGCGGTAGAAAATGCAATTATTTTGTTGAGGATTTTTAAAATTAAAAACCCCTTCTTTTTTAAATGAAAATGTAACTTTTCCATTTTTTTGTTAAAAATTGATTTTTTTACTTTATAAATTCAACTGTTTGGTTGGAAGCTCGTCTTTTTTGCAAGAAAATTAATCTTCATATTTTTAAAATTCAACGATGTGGTTAAAAATTTATGTATTTTGTTAAAAAATCCTTTTTTGGGTTAAAACTCTGAGTTTCCTAGTATGCAATTTTAATCCCTTGGGAGGTAAATTTAAGATGTAATAAGAACCAGCTCTTCTTTTGTTTGCGATCAGATTATGCTTTTGCAGGGTAATATACTTGGGCTTCAAATTCAGTGAACTTTATTCGCTCGGTTAGATTCTCATCGAACTACTCACAATGCGGTTAATGTGGGGTCTGAAATGGTTTGATGAGAAAGAGGATGAAAAAATCGATGGGATTATTCTGTCTCAGAGAAAACGTTTCCTAAGGAAATTGAACAGCTAATCTGGTGGTAGACACTAGATATTTTTATAGATTACTATAAAATCCATTGCCCTTAAAATAAGTATTATCCGTTTTATTATGTTCAAAACATTCTCTGAAAAAAGTAAATATCCCACACGGAATCGAATTGCAAGCTGAAAAAACTATTTTTTTTCTATAATAATAGTAATAATAATAATTATTATATATATAAATCTATACGATTCATTTTTTCTGTTCGAAATAAACCTCGCTTTTCGCGTGTCTATTTCTCGCGACTTTTCAATTACATTGTTGAAGGATGGCAGTATAGATCTCGATAACTATCAAAATCGGAATTTTTCAGCTGAGCGAAAAAAATATTCTGCAAAATCGAAATCAATATTTCAAGATAAGGCATAAGTCCACTCCCAAGATGACGTGTTGCTTATTTAAGCCCAAAAAATTAGATCAGAAAACGTCATCCAGTTTCAAGGAAATAAATGTGTCATTTGACAATCGGAAGTGACACTGACCACACATTGGAATAGGCTCCATTTCGGATTAAGATAAAAAATGTAATGATCAGTTCGAATAAAAAATAACTTCCGAGATATTGAGTTAATAAATGCGGGTAAAAAAAGATTTTTTTTCTAAAAAAAGTTAGTCCATTCAGAGTAAATCGTCCAGGAATGTTGAGGTTACAATTTCGCAGGTTGTGAAAATGGGCTTATGGTAGAATTGAAGACCGAATTTTAAATTTTTTGCAAAAATTAGAACCTGCTTTTATGATATGGGGACGCTGAATAAAAATAATGAATTTTTGACACCAAAAAATTGTTCTATTCGGAAAAAATCAGAATTTAAACGACGTTTGGAATTGTTTAATTTTCAACTCTTCAAGTTTAAATTAATAATTCTTAAAGCATCCAATTGGAAATTATACAATTTTCCACCATTTTAAATTCATGAAACTTTAAATGGTGACATATTTACATTCTTTAATTTTAAATGAAAATGGCAGCAGAATGACAATTGTTTTTTTTTATACAGAAATATAATTGTTTGTTTAGAAAAATCGATCGAATCATTTTAAATGTCACTTGATACGCCATGATATAATATATACCTGATAATAATTTCTATCATCTTGAAAAAAATTTCTAATTCCATTTTTAGCTTCAAAAGCTTAAAGTCGATTTTTTTGGCTTTTAAGTTTATCAATTTTGAAATTCTTAATCACAAACGTTAAAAATGTCTAAATGTATACTTTTATTATAATAGTGTTGTTGAGCAGATAAAAAAATTTGAAAATCTACATTTTTGAATGATTCTTGACAATTATTAAATGTTAATGGGTAACAACAATGTTATAGGCTACTACTTGAAATTTTTACAAGTTTGCTTTTTTTAATAGTGTCTAATTTTGTCTAATCTTAGGTTGATTCCTCCTAATACCATATAGTTTAGAGATTCAAAATATTATTATGACTATTTTGAGGTAAATTTGAAAAAATTGTTTCACTACAGTTTCTATAGGGCTCTCTATGTGCTTATTATTGAACATAATCATTTTTTATAGATATTAAGAGAGTCATAAATCGTTTGAAAGTATGGTATTCACACAAAAACCTACAGAACGTTTATTATTTTTACGAGAAATAATAATATGTCCATTTTTAACCTAAAGGTATTTAATATAAAAAAAACGATTTTTGTTACAAAAAAAAGCGAAATAGAACCCTAATTTTGAAAAAAGTTTAATTTATTCTTCAACTTTATTTTTGAAGGCGAAATGTTTTTGTTCAACAATGCTTATGAATAATGGTAAGAATGGTAAGAGTATGTAGACGTTCTAATCCTGGTTCCGGATTTGTTCAAATTTGACGGCTTTTTCGGGTTTCGAATTTCAAATTGAAGAATATTCAAGGAAAATATATTTGAATTCGAAACGTTTTAGATTGAAAAAACGTAACAATCATACAAAGTTAATATATAAAAGGTAAAACATAAAAAAAAAATTAAAATTTCCTTTCTTCCAATTCGAGAACAAATTAAATACCAAAATTTCTTCTCTTCCAACAGAATAAAAAAATTTCCTCTCCCGATTCAGAAAAATGTTGAAAATAACAAAGTCTTCCCTTTCATCATGAGCAAAATTTTGAAAATGAAGTATCTGCCCGCTTCAACCTAATTAAAATATGTATTAATCAAAATATTAAGGATAAAAAAACTCCCTTCCCCAATACAGAAAAAAAAAAAATTTCGTCCCTTCCAATTCAATAAAATAAAAAATTGAACTTTTCAAGCTCGAAAGAATTGCAGATTAAACACATCAAAAATTAAGTAATTTTATGTGATATTAAATGGGTGACATTCAAAATAATTGGAAAGCTTTTTTGACTAAAAAATTTTAAAATTATAGTACTAACAGATCTATGATTTGCAAAAACATATGGTAGTTGAAAAAAATTACCCCATGCATGGAAGGGCTTTTCATTTTAAATTTTATATTTTTAAGCGATTTAAATTCACTTAAGCTAATTAAAATTTCAAAGGGTTTGAGTATGCAAAAGTTTTGATATCAGAATTCTTGGTTGATAATTTTTTTCAGTTTCATATGAAGTTCGAATTCGTTTAATTTTCAACGTTCCGTAGTTGAATTTTTTTATTTTCAATATTTCCTATTTGAAATTTCTTTTTATATCGAACGTTTGTTTTAGAATAATTAAATTTTAGATGTATATAATTAAAAAATGTTCCGTTTTAAGAGCCGAAAATGAGGGTAAATTTATTTTTTGACCTTAAAAAACAGTTTCTATTCAATTTTCATGTGAAATTGTAATTCTTGCATGTCATAAAAATTCAACATTCTAGACCTTCAGAAGCTGAGACTTTAAAACATTCCATTTACACCAAAGCCGTGGTTTAAGAACAGTATTTTGGGTAGCCTGCAAGTAGCCTTGATCCTCAATCGGGGGAATCCAAACGTAACCAGTTAGAGCCATGTGAACCATTTTCTGATATTACTCAATCGCCGCACGTGAGTACACGCGCACTGCTCCCTTCCGCTACACTACGTGAGTTTTTCAGGCATGAGTGGCAACCATCTCTCGCCCCGCGAGCTGATGAACTGCGTGTGCCATTATTTCTAGGAATCCCTAAACAGCGGGATCGTCAACCGAGGGCTTGGTGTAGTTTTCAATTTTAAATTGTCTAATTTTAATCTCTTTGAATCGATAATTATCTCAATTCTAAAGTTTAAAAATGTTTGTTTATTAATTTCGAACGCTTCTTATTAGAAATACTGCAATTTCAATTTCAATCAATTTTGAATGATCTAATTTTCAAAATTCTAATCTGAAAATATTCAATTTTTAACGTTTTGAAATTGTCATATTTTCGAAATTTTAATCTGAAATCATTCAATTTCGGGATTCAAAATAAAGTTGTCGAATTCTGAACGCTTTGAATCGGAAATGATACAATTTCAACTCCTTTCTAATGGAATTTTCCAATTTTCAAAATTTTAGCCTAAACTTGTTCAATTTTTAAAACTTCCTTTTCATCACATTCGAAATATTGTCCTTTTTCACAATTTCACCTAATATTTGTGTGTACCTAAAACGAAGAAAAAGGGATGCGACAGTATAGTAATAGAAAATGGTGATTTAAAGCATGGACTAGAACTATGGTTAGGAGTAGATAGCGTATCACATGGTTGCCAAGGAGTCAGTCTGATTATTATGAATCAAAGAGCAACGCAACATGTCAAGGGGAATACATTTGTATCTCCCAGATTGTTGTGGAGTAGAATGAGAGTAGGAATCAGAAGATTATTTATCATAGCGTGTTACGCCCAAGTTAATGGTGAAAAGATTGCGTTAAAAGACGTTTTCGTAAACACTTTAAATGATACTATAAGTACTTGCGATCATGGGGACAGAATCATTCTACCAGAAGGTATGAATGGATGGGTTGGAGTCTAAGGCGAGGGTACGGAAAGTGTGCTGGGTAATTATGGTGATCCAAAAACCAATGATAATCGAAACAGATTTGTTAGCTTATGCTTAGAAAAGGGCTTGCTGATTAAAATTACTTTGTTAGGCATGAAATGATCCACTTTTACATCTGGTGCAGAGACACAAGGATAATGATGGGCTCTAAATGTGAAACGGATCATTACCTCTCAGTTTCGAAAATTAACTTATTTCAAGGATGTAGAAGAAAGAGAACTAAAAAGCCGAAACAGATGCGACTCAAGTTAGAGAATTTGCAGAAACCAGAAAAACAAATAGAACCTAACGATAGGATAAATGAATGCCTAGATAGAACAACTTGGGAGACGATAATTCACAATAAAGATATAGAGGACCCATGTACAATGTTCCGGGAAATCACTGTTAAGCGTTCAACTGAAGTGTGTGGTACTGTGGCTGTACGAAGAATGACTGGTGATGCATGGTGGGATGACGAAATCCTCGTAGCCATTGACGAAAAAAAGCAAGCGTATCTAAGAAAGTTGAACATCACAGGTCTCAGCGATGACAAGAGAATTATACTAGAAAATGATAAGAATTTATTTTATTGGTAAGTGCGCAAGGACAACGAGAGAGGAAGAAGTAGTATAGAGTTAATCGGAATTAGGAATAGCAAGGGTGAAATGCCTGTAGTACATGATGCGGACGCAGTTAAAGACGGTCACAGGAACCATTACATGGAATTATTGGAAGTTATGAAGCAGCACAACTGCGGCATACAAGATGATACGTTGGAAAAACCGGTTGAAAGAATTAGGGCCGGTTCCACCAACCTCGATTAAAAAGTTAATCCTCCGTTAAACCTAGTTACGCGTTCCACCACTTTTTAGCGGCCGGTTAACTCGCGTTAACCACAGTTAAATCTAACCGGTCAAAATTGATCGGTTAAGGCGACTTAATCGTCCTCTAACCTAAAAACTGCATTGTCGTTGTGAAATATGGAGTTTTTGGAAGAAGTTCTGAGATCTTCTGATGACGAACTCGAAAAAGATGTTTTTGAATTTATATGTGATATATTAATATATCACGAATAAAACATACACCAACATTCACATTTTTTACGTTAGTGTAGACACGAGCGTGGCGTGAACCTTACCTGGATTTGGCGCGCACGGACATGTTGCTTTGCTTCCCATTCGACCGACGGGTAGCCAATCACACGAATGATTTAAAGTAAAATAGGAGTTACTTCGAAACGACTATCTGGTTAGCTAACCGCGCCTACGAAAAATGTGGTGGAACGCACAACAGGATAACCCAAGCTTAAATATGGCGTTAACTTTAACCCGCCGTCAGTTAACCACTGATTTAACCGAGTTTGGTGGAACCGGCCATTAGTGTCTCTGAGTTTAGGAATATTATTGAGAACTTAAAGAATGGTAAGGCTGCTGGTATAGATGGTATTCACGCTGAAATTCTTACATGCGATGTTGAATATATACCTCACATAGGCTGTGCAAGTTGATAAATTTATGTATCAATATAGGGGAAGTTCTAGATGACTAGAAAAAGGCGATTATCGTCCCAATATGCAAAGGAAAGAGAGATAGAAGCAACTACAATAATTACTGAGGTATCAGCTTGCTAAGTATCGTAAACAAAATATATTTAAAAAAACTTATTAATAGGGTAACGAAAATAACAGAAGAAAAGATCTTGTAAGTCCAATGTGGATTTAAGCTAGGAAGATCATGTGCAGGTCAGATATTTAGCTTGGGACAAAGCATAACAAAAAAGTTTGAGGGTAAAAAAGAAAGTTTTCTGTGCATTTGTTGATCTAGAGAAAGCGTTTGATAAGGTGGATAGAAGTAAGCTTTGGGAGGTCCTGAAAGAGTATGGAATCAACAAATGGCTACTGAAATCAATAAAAACAATATAATTATGCAGGTAGCAAAGCGTGTATGAGTGGAAATGGGCAATTTGAGTGACTGGTTCGATTTTAGGCAAGGTGTTAGACAAGGGTGCGTTATGTCCTCTTGGCTGTTACTTATATTCAAGGATGAGTGGCTAAGAATGGCCCTGCTCGAAGAAAAAAAAGTGGATCTCGAAACAGTGAAGGTGCGTGGGTTAGCATTTGCGGATGGTAAGGTTGTAATGGAAGAGTCTATCGAGGGCTTGCAAAGAATGTTGAGTAGACTGAATGCTAGCGTAAAGAACATGGGCTTAAATATAAACGTGAATAAAATAAAAATCATAGTATTTGAAGGAAAGAGGGAGAAAACTGTGTGCAACATTGTCTCAGACAATGAGAGGATAGATCAAGTTAATAAGTACGTGTATCTTGGTAATTTAATTACTAATGACGAAAAAATCGATGAAGCGATAGACAGGCATATAATAGGAAGGTAGGATAGGTACCATTGCGGGCAGTAAAAATATATCAAATAAAGCTAAAATTGCGATATATAATTCTATACTTGCACCCAATGTGCTGCACGGTAGAGAGACCTGGACTTACGAAGAAAAGGATAGGAGTAAAATTAACAGGGGGGGGGGGCATGCAACACCTGCGCAATGTGTGCAGTAAAACGCTAATGGACCAAGTCAGTAATGACAGGATTCTCAATGTGGTGTAGAGGAGACACTGATTGACAAGAATTAAAGAAATTGGATGAGGAAAGAATGGTGGGAATGTGTGAATCAGAACCTAAAACGAAAACATATAAGAAGCCACAAAAACACAAGTGCCTGCATGAGAAAATGTATGGACATAAAGGAAGCTATGTTAAAGAGATATGTCAGGGAAAGAAATTGTGGCCAAAGACCTTGGATAATCATGTACTCGAATGGAGAGCTTTACATAATGAATTTGTGAAGCTCTTCGCCTGAGGTGCTTGCTAGAGAGAGTGTTGTGGAACGAACGTGTTATTTTGATAAACAACATGGGAATTCTAGAATAATCTAAAAATCTATATACCCCCATCCTAACCCCTTATACCGCCTCGTACACTTCCCTTTCCCAATTTTCTCATATGAACTCTCGGATCCGCGGGTATAACTGAGTGAGTTACGCTTACCCCGAAAGAGATTTGTCTTAATGGTATAATAATGAAATAACATTGTTTCATTTGCAACGTTATCAATTCAAATTTGTTCAATATTTTTTTTCAATTGCAAACGCTTCTAATTCAAAATTATTAATTATGAATGATCGATCATAAATTAATTATTGTTCGAAACATTTTTAAAACTTCATATAAAAATTTTTTTGTCTAATATTGAAGTATTTAATTGTATATTTTTGAATGTTAGGAAATAAAAATCAAGAGACGTGAACACGCTTGACGCGTGCATTTACTGCTAGTCTGTAATACACAAAATTAAGTCTTTAGACTCAATATTTCAACTTATCCAAATGACAAGGTTCTATCTCGGAGCGTGCTACCGAGATAGAACTTTGTCAGTTAAACTTTCGAAATAGAATCTTATAATTTGGACACGCTTATTTACTCGTTCTTAAAAAAATATTCTTTAGAAGTGTAAGATCCATTTGGGAACAATTTGCACAGGAAGTTAAGCCAAGAAAGGAGGCTAAAAAAATGATGAAAGGAAGGTTGAAGATGGGTGATTTTCGAATTGCAGATGAAAATGTAGGCCGCTAGGAGTAATGTAGTGCCAGAGAGCACTTATGCTTGCATCAAACAAAGAAGCTTCAAGAGCAAGCACAAAGTTGCTTTATTGCGTGCCGGGAACCAGTTTTTTTTGTAATCCGGTAGCAGACTTCACAGCCTAAAATTTTTTTAAACAGGGGAAACGGGGGAAACAGGGGGAATTTTTACGATAATAGGGGAATAAATTCTTTTTAATAAAATTAATGTAGGGACTATATTGAATTCAACATGAAACAGTCTAAATTCCTAAAATTTCAAGTCGAAATATATTGCATTTTCAACAGAATATTTGAATTTTCAATCAAAAAGATGAATTATTAACAAAAAAGGAAATTTTTCATCGAAAAAATGAATTTTCAATTGAATAATTAAATTAAAAAAAGAAATATTAATTTTTCACTAATTAGTTGAATGACTGCGACTTATTAGTAAATTGTAAATTTAGAACCAAATAGTTGATCTTCTAAACACAAGAGATGAATTTTTAACGAAGAAGTTTAATTTTTAACCAAATAGTTGAATTTTCAACCTACAAAGATGAATTTTCAAACCAAAAAGACAAATTTTCAACCTAAAAGTTGAATTTTCAACCAAAAAGTGTTTTTTAGTCAAAAGGAAGAAAACTCAAACAAGTCATTGAATTTTCAACGAAAAAAGACGAGTTTTTTACAAAACAGTAGAATTTTCTACTCCAAAATATAATGTTTCAACCAAAACGTTCCTTTTTAACCGAGAAAAATTGTTTTTCAAATAAAAAAAATTAATTTTTTAACTACACAGTTGTATTTACAATCAAATAATTAAAGTTTTACGCAAAATACAGGGTGTCCACGCTGGGGCTTACCGGAAATTATGTAACCCGTCTTACACGCCAAAGTCATTCTTATGACTGCGTATGGCGGGTTGCATACTTTTTGGTAAGCCACTGCGTGGACATCCTGTATATGAACTTTAACGAAAACAGGTGAATTTTCACCCTAAAAACTTAATTTTCATAGCTAAAAGGCTATTTTTCAACCAAATAGTTGAATTTTCAACCAAGAAAGATTTTTTCGTCAAGAAGGGAAAACATAAACCAGACTGTTGAATTTTTCACCCAAAAAGACGAATTTTCTACAAAACAGCAGAATTTTCAAATTCAAAATATGAATTTTTACCACAAAAGTTGTTTTCCCACCAAGAAAAATTAATTTTCAATCAAATATTTCAATTTTCAACCAAAACAAAAAAATTAATTTTGAATTAACCAGATGGATTTACAACGAAATGTTTGAAATTTGAAGCAAAAGAGACGAATTTTTAACAAAAAAGGTGAATATTTAACCAAATAGTGAAATTTTCAACAAAAAGCTGAATTTCGAAACAAGAAAATTTAATTTTGAATTAAATAATCAACTAAAACAGATTAATTGCCAACAAAACAGTTGACTTTGTCACCAAGAAATATGAATTTTCTATCCAAAAATACGAATTTTCAAGCCAAAAGGACGAATTTTGTATAAAACAGTTGAACTTTCAACACGGAAATATTCATTATCAATCGAATAGTTGAATTTTCTACCAAACAATATAAATTTTCCACCACGAAAAATAATTTTTCTATCAAAAAGATAAATTTTGTACAAAATACATGAATTGCCAACATAATAGTTGAATTTTCCATTTTAATAGATCAATTGTTAACGAAAAATTGAATATTCAATTTAAAAAATTTATTTTTAACCGAAAAAAAAAAGATTTTTCAACCAAAGATATGAATAAAAAAACTTATTAATCTTCAACCAAAAAGTTGAAAAACCCAAATCCGATTTATTTTTAACTAAAAATTTGAATTTATTACTAAAAGAGATACATTTTCAAAAGAATAAGACAACTGTGCAACTAAGAAAGATATTTTCGTCAAACAAGAAAACAAATTCCAATCAGATGTTCAAATTTTTTAGCCAAAAAGGGGAATTTGTCACAAAACAGTTGACTTTTCAGCCCGAAACTATGAATTTTCAATACCACAGAGATGTATCTCCAACTATAATGATGAATGATTAATTTTTAACAACAAAAAAATGAACTTTCAATGGAAGAGATGAATTTTTGACCAAAAAGGATGAATTCTCATAGGCGAATGACTGATCGGGAAAAAGTTATCTAGCTCGGTATAACAGTATAATTCTTTTTTTAATTGAAAAAACATGTCCAACGAAGAAAAAATACTAAGGGTTTAGATTATAGTTACGCTGGCTTAACATTTTTTTTTGACCTATCAATTATCAACTTCTATTAGAAACATTCAAAATAACATTTCAAATGTTTCAGGAAGTATATAATATCAAATTTGTGGATTGCGTATCAAAAAGAATACAAATTTTTGTCCATTTTTTGACCAGATATATTGAAAATGGAACTTTGAGCGACGATGGCCATTTTCTAGTACATAAATTGCAAAAATATGTTGATTTAAACGTACGTTATAGAGTATTCATTGTTGCGTAAAATGAGCCTGCATGGAAGTTATTTGGACAAAAATTATGGCTCTAAGTACAAGTGACATTTGATAGTGCAGTAAACTGCAAAATGAGTAACATTAGCATAGACGGGAGCGTTGTTTTTCAAGTTTGTTTCTTGTTTTTCTAAAACTTTCTATTTAGCCAAATAATATTTATTGCCGCATTCTATATATATTGTACATGTGTTAATGAGATATTTCCTAACATTTAGGTGCGTCTCGGAAAAGCAAGAATCATAATTTTCATTTTCGGGATTGTTTGACGACTTTCGCAATTTTCCATGAGTTTATCAATATAATATACGCGTTTATACAAAATATACATGCATTATATAAAAAATATCAATGTCATAAAACTTTGTTTTATTAAGCATAAACTTTGCGAAAGTTGAAATTTTTAAGTTTCCGGTGCGTTAACAAGACATAAATTGTCCAGTTTGAGTGACGTTAATGTGTAATTGATAAATGCAGACTCGAAAAATATCAATTGAGAGCTTTAGAATAAATTAATAATTTTTTATTAACAATTGTATTGTTATAAATAGCAGTATGCGATTTTTAAATTATTTTGAATATTTACAAAGCGACTTTAGTCTGTAATTCAATTTGAAGTAATGTATGAGCATTAAAAAAATTAATGGAAGTATATTTCTCATTTTTATGAATGAATAATACAAAGAAATGCAGAGTTTGAGCAATTTCTTAAAGATTGTGGTACTTTTTTCCAAATTTCTTTCAATTGATTTGAGCGTGATATACATAGATCCATTAAAGTTGTGTGCAGGATCGTAACAGGATCTATTTTTGGAAACCTTCTTGGCTGGACCTTTTAATTTCTGTTTGCAGCTCTTTTTCTTCTTTATTTAAAATCGATCAAGTTTTCAAGCAATTCAATCCAAACAACCAATTAAAACAAATTACAAAAAAAGATTTGTTCATAACAATTACATTTTTGATAAAATGTCAATGTTCTGCTTCGGAATATTACTGGCAATACAATTGAAACCAATTTCCAAAAAAAGTATCACAAACATTAAAAAATTTCAAATCAGCGAATTTGTTTATGCCAATTGTTTATGTTATTTATCTATAACAATCATATCTTTCATGAAATGGCAATGTACTGCTTAGACATATCACTTCCAAGCCAATTGAAATCAGCTTGCAAAAAAAAGGACCTGAAACTTAAAAAAATTGCAAAAACAGCGATCTTGTTCATGCCATTTACTTATAACAATTACATCTTCCATAAGATGCCAATGCACTATTCCACAATATCACTGGAAAACCAATTGAAAAGAGCCTCGGTGGCTCAGACGATAGCGCGTCAGGCTTCCGTGCCGGACGACTGGGGTCCAATCTATGAGCCGGTACCAATGGAAATTTTTCTATGTACTTGTACCGGGGTTTTGGTTTTTTTTCTGACTTTTTCCTGACTTTCACTGACCAATACAATTCCCTGAGTTCCCACTGTTTTCCAGGTTTTCTCTGCCCTACGAACACCCTGTACTGCCTTTTATTGATAAAGAAAGAAAAAGTGTTGGTACTTATTGTTTTTAGTATAAGAATAAATTAAAGAATTATCTGACGCTTCCGTTCTTGAGGATTTTGTTCATCTTTTGAAGTTTACGATTGATAAAAAATGAATAATACAGGACGTGAAAATTAACCGAAGGCAGTAGCTGGGTGGTGATTCTCGACTCGTGGAGATCTCGAATGTTAAGCACGGACGGAGACAGTTAGCGTTCGGCTGGGTGACTGTTCGGAATTCTCGCTTATTCCAGTTTTCACTGCGCTTAATTTCATTTGAGCGGGATGTTTGATGCCGTGGATGGATGTGGGCACTCGATGCAATCGAGTATCTGCATTCAAACTCGTTTGTCAGTAACAAACTGTGTTTAGGAGTTTTGGTTTTCTATAGTTTTCCACTCCTCTGGCGAAATGTTCAGGCGAATGCGAGCAATTCTAATAAAAATCCGGCGGCAGACGGTATGATTTTTAGGGACTCCACAGTTTAGAGTACGTCAGACATTACCTACAAGCTTATTGAGAGTTGGAGTGCTTGGGGTAATTGGGGTACTTGGGGTTAAGTAATTAAAGGGGGTTAGTTTCTATCAATTTCCTGTGTAGGAGGAATTCAAGTACACGGAATAAGATTGGATGCTCTAATGTGAATGTCAAAAAAGGATGTGTAAATGTGAGTAATAAAATTTAAAAAAATTAAATAAAGAAATAAATTAAATAAAAATAAAAAATACTTCAAGTGCAAATTGTAGACTTACGTGGTAACTCTTTGGGGTTCGTCGATATCAATGTCGATTTCGTCGCTTGCAGCCTCCGTCACAGAACTCGTTTGCGAAGTGAAGAGGCTTCCCCTGCAGATTGGAAACACACTATTCACACTACATGCTCGAACCTTGTGTCCTCGACATGCACACTTTGCTCCAGAGAAAGTGCTTTACAATCAGTTAAGGCAAATAGGGGTTGCTCTATATGAAAGATATTTTTAAAATTGATGACAAATACTTTAAGACTATATTTAAGATTTTTGAAAAAGAAATTTGTCAAAATTAATTTAAAAAATACTCTAAAATTGAATTTAAGATTATTACTTACTGATTTTATTGAATGAAATATGTTGAAATATATTTTTTTTTCTCAGACAAAATATGAGAGAACGTATTTTTTCCACCAACAAATTTTTTTCGTGAACTTATGACACTTGCATATTCGGGTAAATAATTCGAAAAAAGTTGACGACAATTTTCTTTAAAAAGTTTTATCTTAGAAACAAATTAACATAATTTAATTTTTTGCAGCAACTTGTCATATGAGGGAGATATCCTGTGAATCTCGTCCTAGCTAACATATTTGTACATACAGAAAAACTTATTATTCATAATATAATATAATTTTTATGACACATGCATGATTTCAGCTCTTTTCGACCCCTATGGAGTGGTACTAAAGCTCTAATTTTTACTCCCTAGGGACTGAAAAGTGACGTCAGAGGTGAATAATGAGAATTGTACATCTATGAGCTCGCATTTTACGATTAGCAGCCCACTCACCGTAAAAACTGTCAGGAAATTACCGAGAATTTTCATAAATTTCCGGAAATTTATGAAAATTTTTAAAAATGAATATTGGGTAATTTATAGTAAGTTACCATATTTACCTGTAAAATTACCATGAATGACCGAAAATTTTTATAAATTTCCGGAAATGTATGGCAATTTTTAAAAATGAATATTGGCTAATTTATGGTAAATTACCATATTTACCGGTAAAATTACCATGAAAGCCCAAAAATTTTTAAAAATGAATGTGAGGTGAATATGGTAAGCTACCATATTCACCTCGCATTCATTAACATAAATGACTGCAAATTTCCCCAATTAATAGACATTTTTAAATTGAATTTTGGGCAATTTATGCTAAGTTACCATAAATCATAAATCATAAATCACCTCTAAAATTACCGTAAATTACCAAAAATTTCCGGCAATTTTTTTATTGACTTTCTGATAATTTGGAATAACTTAAAATAAATTTCATGCTTCTTTATTGCAAATCTAATATGGACTGAAATCATGACTATATTTCAAAAAATGTCTGAAATCATCCATTCGTTATAAAAAATATCGCATGCGCCAAGGGGGAGAGGGACTTTTTCTCCCCCTAGGTGCATAATATACTATTTTTCAAATAATATAAATTCTTTTGTTAAACTTTCTTAATTTTATATCTTAAAGAAGCTAGAATCATATATATTTGCAAAATATACAGTAACAAAATTTAGAAATATCAGATGTTCTAGATTCTAAACAAAAAAATGATGAAGTTATGATTTTTGCTGTTCTTTTTTGATCAATTTTACTTCTTACTTCATTCAGTAACAGTAAAACTGCATAAAACCCAGAAAAGGAAAAACTAGTAAAGAAATAAAATTATTAAAACAGCTGAGAAAAAATCATAATTTCATCAATTTTCTTATTTAAAATCTAATTTCTGCAAATTGACACTGTTAGTGGAAATATACTGAAATTTACAACTTTGTAGTGTTACAAAAGTAACGTGAATTTTTTCGAAATTTCCGATACCTTTACGATACGGCCCTTAAGTTTACAAAATTTTTTATCGACATCCGAAATTTTTCATCAAATTAAAAAATTTGAACGAAATTTTCGTGAATTTGCCTTAAACTACGAAGAAAGTTTTTTGATTTGCTGTTACATATAACGGCGTAAAACTTCCTTTCCTCGAAACGTAAAACTTTTTGCTAACAAGTTTCGGAATTTTCAGATACAAATTATTAGAAAATTTCGTAAATTTAACTGAAAATCACGAAATTCGTAACTGAATTTTCCTAAAATTATCCTAAATTTACGAAACTTTTAACTTAATTTTCCCAAATTCACCACAATTTCCTGAAATTCATCAGCAGGATGACATAATTTTACCGAATAAAGAAAAATCCCGAATTTTTAAAAAAGATTAAAAATAAAATCACCGAAACAGAGAATTTTCGAAATAAATCCGTTAAAATAATGTTTTATTTTTCAGGTATACGTGCATAGTTTAAAATTTTGAAGAGCTTTTTTAAATTGAAATCTACGTAGCATGCAGTATTCACGATATGAAATAAAATCTCATTTCAACAGATACAAAAAATAGAGTAAAAAAATACATATATAAAAAATATATATAAATATACCTTTTTTATTAATATGAAATTTTTGGAAATTTAAAATTTTGGTAATTACCAATTTCAGGAATGTACTAATTTCATGAAGTTGAAATTTCGGGATTTTGAAACTTCGGGTTTCAAAGTTTCGGAAATGTGATGTTTCTAAATTTTTCCATTTTTATGAACTTTTACTTTCGGAATATTTTAATTTCATTACTTAATATGTTCGGTATTTCGGTAATTATATTTTCTGTACTTTTCACATTTGTGATTTTTATTTTTGGCAAAATAATGTCATGCCATATAATCTTAGCTTCTTTGAGGCATAAAACTATGAATGTTTGAAAAAATATTTTATATTCAAAACAATTTATTTTATATTACAAAAAAAAAATTTTCTGTACGAAGGGATACAGTTTAGCAAGGACAAACTCACAGGAACTTTCTCATATCACCATGAATAAAAAAAAAAGAAACAAGAAAAAAATCAAAGTTGGCCTTTTTAAGAAAATTAACTTTTTAGTTTTTCTTCGAAAAATTTGCGTCATTCTTGTAATTTTCAGAAGTTTTTAAGTTTCTTTGGGGGATTTGAAAAAGTGTAGATCTCACAAAGAAAATTAAATCATGTCAATTTGTTCCCAAGATACGACTTTTGAGAGAACATTTTTTTACATTTTTTCCTAGTTCAACTAAATATTCGAGTAGCCCAAAGTTTATTGAAAAAAATGTTTGGTGAAAAAATGCGGTTCTCATATTTTTCCTTAGAAAATAATATATTTCAGACCCAAACAATTCCGTGACATCTTCAGAATCAGACTGCCCGATTCCGTATGAAATTGGTCTTTTAGTTATTATCCATTATGGAAACAACATTAAATACTTCATAATAATTGTAAAAAGGAAAATTCAAGAAGGATTTAAATCTGAGAATCTAACTCATAGAAAGTTTTCTCTAGACAAGGTGCATATCTTTGTGGGAAAATATTTTTAGGTTTCATAAATTCCATTAGGAATATGAAATAAAAAAAACGGAAATACTGGATTTTGAGAATTGTAAATTAATTTAATTATTTATATAATAAGTTCAGATACATTTTCATAATTCAATATGAGTTTTCCAAAAGTAAAGATTAACTTAAGGAAACACGTAGAAATAAGGAAAGTGGATCTTTGGATAATTGCCAAAAGTTGGTAAATCCTTTTATGTGAATAGAGTTTTTACTTATTCCAGAGGAGGGTGAGCAAACTTGCAGGTAAGCAAGTTCTAGAGGAAGGAACCATCTTTTAGCAGAAAATTACTCTTCACGCGGAAGTAAAATTGTTCAGAATGGAATCACAAGGATTTTAGGTTTTAATGTTTACGGAGGGAAACTTCTCAACTATCTTCAGGTGGTTAATTTCGTTTCCTCACTCCATTGAAGGGTTGATTAGAACTATAATTATATAATCAATAGATCGTGATTCAGTTCTTTCAAGTTATTTATGTTCTGAAAATAAGACTTTTAATTTAGTTTGCCAGAATTGAAATTGTTATCAGATTGAATTTAATTGGAATTGTTGACATTTTATTTGAATTTTTAATTGCTAAAATTTAATTTAAATGTACACTGACGGCCCAAAGTTGTTGACAACCTCTTTTTTGATGACTGATTAAGTTCTCCTAATTTTAATTTTGTCAGAGCTAAAAAATTTTATCTTTGAAGGGATAAAATTCTATGTAAAATGAGCCCAGGAAGAAGCCGATTTGTATATTTTTAAAGTAGATATTGCAATAATAGTGTAAATTTCAATGTTTAATTAAATTTTTAATAACTTATGTAATAATAAATATCTTTTGATTTTCTTGGGCTCGTTTTGAAGCTATTTTTCCACAGTATGGCAGCAGGTTATAAGAATAAATCTGAAAAAAATCCTATCACAGTGCAAGCACTTAAAGTTGTAACAAAAAAGTTGGAAAAATTGAAAAAATTGAAAAATATCTTAACTGTAGGCGAATGAAAACAAAAATTAAATAGATATATATTTTGAGAGACTTATATAGAAACTTCATGGTTATATGTTTCATATATTGACAAAAATATTGCTTTCACCACAAAGAATATTAAAATTTTTCCAACTTTTTTGTTAGAACTTCAAGTTATTGCACTGTGATAGGAAATTTTGTTAGATTTATGTTATTATATTATTATATTTATGTTATTATGCCAACGGTCTAACCACGCTGAAAAAACCAGTTCTCGTCAGATCACTGAAGTTAAGCAGCGTTGGGCGCGGTTAGTACTTGGATGGGTGATCATTCGAGAATACTGCGTGCTGTTGGCACATCGTGGGTGTGGTGAGCCCAACTTGTAGTTATTTACTACAAGAAACTATCCACCTAGAAACACTACCCAAATCGGGTAGTGCCACGCCTACCCTGAAAGGGAAATGGCTTAATGGTATACTATACTACTATGTTCAAAAACTGTTGAGATACTGTAGAAAAATAACTTCAAAAAGAGCCCAAGAATATTAAAAAATATTGATTCTTACGGAAGTCTTTGAAAATTTAAGAAAACATTGAAATTTACGCTATTTTTGCAATATCTACTTAAAAAATAGACAAATTGGCTTCAGCCTGGGCTCATTTTATACAGAATTTTAAGAGCATCTACCCTTTAAAAAGAATTTTTTTTAGCTGTGACATAATTAAAATTAAGAGAACTCAATCTGTCACCAAAAAGCAGGTGGTCACAAAATTTTGACCAGCAGTGTACTATAATTCAATTTCAAATGCCAAAACTTAATTTTAACAGACTCGAATTCGATTTAAAATGATAATTTAACCTTGATTTTGCAAACTCTATTTGAACTGATAGAACTCAATTTGGATTTAATAGATGTACATTAAAATTAATTTAATTGATACTCTTAGAATTTAAATGAATGTTGTTAAATTAAGTTTTGGCATGACATTTTCATTTTATAGGTTTGTATTTTAATATTATGTTATAATATTTATATGATATTTATATTTCATCGCATTAGGTTAGTTTGATTAATATATTTCATTAAAAAAATCATTATTTGGGCATTTGCCGAAGGAAGAAATCGTTTTTTTCCATGTCAATCCTTTCAATCGAGAAGTCCATGGTAATTATATCAACACTCATACTTAGTTGATGAATCGTATACTTTTTTTAATAAATTTAACAAACAAATGCATTATTTGTGCGTTCGCCAAAAACATCTTTTTTAAATGTCAGTTCTATCGATTGGGAACTCCATGATAATTTCAGCAACATTCATGATTATTTGGTAAATTATATAATTAAAAAAAAAATTAATAAACAAATGCATTATTTTGATTGCTCGATTTATTTGTTTGTGCTACACTCTCGAATTCGTTTAAAATATTTAACAGTCATTAAATTTATCAACTAAGTATTATTGTTGATAAAATTATCACGGACTTCCTAATTAAAAGGACTGACAATGGAAAAAAATACACATTTTTCCGTTGGCAAATGCCCGAAATGCATTTTTGCATTAAATTTGTTTAAAAAACATTAGATAAATTAACTGATCATGATTGGTGCTTCAATTATTATAAATTTCCTAATTAAAAGAACTAGCATTAAAAAAACGAATTTTTCCGTCGACAAATGCCCGAATAACGTATTTGTTTATTAAATTTGTTTTAGAAAATCATAAAGTTTATTCAACTTATTATGAATTTCGCTGAAATTATCATGAGGGTTCTAATTAAATCGACTGAAGTAAAACAAAACTAATTTTTCTGTCGACAAATGCCTAAATAATGCATTTGTTTCGTTTTTTTCAACAATAATAATCTCAAGAGTGATTTCCTCCATTATAATGGAAAACACACTTTCAACAAATATTTTGTCTATAAAAAGTTGTCTTGATTATATATCATAATGGAACATCTTTATCTGATGTTTGTCTATGAAACGTAAGTGATTGCAATAATTTTTCTGTTATTGACGAGAACAGGGAACGGCAAATAGAAAAAATAACCATTTTTGTGTCATATTTGTTCATTTTCTATGAAAAAATTGAAAAGCTAAATCCAAAATCAGACTCGACAATTCTCTGGGAAATTTTATCGGCTTTATTTCAATCTTTTGCGCCCAAATCAGTCAATATTTGTGGGCTGTACGTTATTTTGAACAAAAAAAGTAATTTAATAAATTTTTGTGATAAACGAGTTCAGCAAGCATTGAATTTTATTATAAGTGATTATTGAAATATTTTTTAATTACGTCAAAAATTGTTATATAAATGTACTTACTACCTATAATATAGGTAGTACCTCAAGGGAAAAATTGAAGAATATTCAGATTTTCATTGAGAATTTCGATATTCCAGGCATTCTGAACTGTCGAATGCAAGCTGGAGCCATACGAGATCCGGATTGGCGGTTTCGAGAAGCTGTCAAGTTGTCACTTACCGATTGTCTCTCCTCGCTCTATTGGGGGTGTTTGCTTTCGGCTCCTCCATGTAGAAGACCACGTCGTTCTCATTCTCCATGCGTTGTTGGGAGCCATTCTGCCCGGTTGTTGTCCCTCCACCGGATATCGTCACCGGCGGCAGAGCTTGCTGAGATTGTTGGACGTCCATCCGGTTGCGCGACTTCCGCCTCTTCAGGACGCTCGCCTTTTTGGCCACCTGGATCATCAGAGACTGAACCCCCGGTGCCCTCCCGTTACAACACATCGAACACACAGCATGCATTATTCTCCACCAAAGCTTCTCGCAATGGTCTTATTTTCATTTCTTCCCTATAGCTTTCTCTGTTTCGTGTTTTGTGCTTTTTTCGAAATTCAGGTTCACCTAATATTTATCAAGATTCGCGGCAGCGAATCGTCGCCAAGTACAAAAAAACTACTAAGTATCCTTATCTGAAATAATCATGTATTTTGGACCTTTTGTGGATTGTCGGCGCAATTCTCAATCGATTTCAATGAAACTTGGCAGCAAATGCATTGCAAATTTTATTTCGAATTTTAATGCGTATCGCCCGCAAATTTGTTCGAATTCACAAAAAATGAAATGCGTTTAAAAAAAATGATATTTAGAGGTTCTGCCAGCAGCATGCAGTTTAACACGTATTTCCTATAAGAAAAAACGATGTTTTTGTAAATGTTATTCAGAATCATCAATATTAGGTGAATGGAGTTGAAACTCAACATTCCTCTTGAAAATTAGCTATAGAATACAAATGAAGAATTACTTTTTAAATATCACCCCCATACGTCTGTTTTACAGGGTCCGAAAAAATGTCATAAGTGAAAAATTGGGTTTTGCGAGCTTTTGGGGCTAAGTGTGATTCTTTTAGCGGTTTTTTAAAATGAAAATTATTTCCAATACATAAATTGTTAGTTTCTACAGATAACTAGAGGTTCACATGAATTTTTAAAACAATTTATTATTGTTTTTAGCAATTTTCTCGCAAAATAGAGCTAGAAAGTTGCGGTTGTTTTGGAAAATTTTCAACTTATTTTCAACTTTTCAGTTGGAGCGAGGTAATGTTAAATTAATAAAAATAATTGTTCAAATCATTTAGTATTATTTATAATAATATTCTCTTGTAATAATGCTGAAAAGTCGCGCTTTTTTCTCAAATTTTCACTTTTTGTCCACTTTTCAATTAAACTGAGGTAAGAATCAATTCAATTTAACAAAAATAATTGCCTAACAAGTTATTATAATTTTTAATAAAATTCTATTTAAATAATGTTAGAAAGTTTCAGTTTTTCCTAAAACTTTTAACATTCTGTCAACTTTTTACTTAGAGTGAGCTAATAACACAGCCACACACAAAAAAAATCTTTTTTTGAGTGTGTAGGTCAGACCATGTTTACTATATGTTTTTGGGGTCTCTGAATCCGAATCCGAGGTCCAAAAACCCCCAGCACGTCAGGGTTCTGACATAACCTCAAAAAACCTCATAAAAAATCCTTTTCCGGGTCTGGAGGTCAGACCATGTTTACCATATGTTTTTGGGGTCGCTGAATCCGAAGCTGAGGTTCAAAAAATCCCAGAACGCCAAGGTTCTGAGATAACCTCAAAGAACCTCATAAAAATTTTTTTTCGAGTCCGGGGGTCAGACCATGTTTATTTGATGTTTTTGGGGTCGCTGAAAAAATCATCTCTTTTTCACGTTCCTGATGCGCTGGAGTTTTTTACACTACGGATTCGGATTTCGCGACCCCAAAAACATATAGTAAACATTCTCTGACCCCCGGACTCGGGAAAAAAAGTTTTATGAGGATTTTTGAGGTTATGTCAGAACCCTGACGTGCAGGGATTTTTTGGACCTCGGATTGGGATTCAGCGACGCCAAAAACATATAGTAAACATGGTTTGACCTCCAGACCCGGAAAAAGATTTTTCATTAGGTTTTTTGAGGTTATGACACAACCCTGACGTGTTTGGGTTTTTTGGACCTCGGATTCGGATTCAGCGATCCCAAAAACATATAGTAAACATGGTCTGACCTCAAGACCCTGAAAATTTTTTTTTGTGGCTGTGTGATTAATGGAATTTAGCAAACATAGTTGTTTGCAGAAATTATTATTGTTTAAGTTTATAACTGGTCTTCTTCTATATTAATGCTAGATAGTTGAGGCTGCTTTTGAAGTTTTCTACTTTTCGTCAATTAATGTAAGTTACCAAATATAATTGTTTAAACAATTTATTATTGCTTATAACTATCTTATCTTAGATAAGTGCTAGAAAGTTGTGTTTTTTCCTAAGATTTTTAACTTTTCTTTGGCTTTTTAGTTACGAACAAGTAATAAATGACATTGGAGACAATCATTTTTTAAACCACCTCTTTCTTTTTTGTGAATATATTTTTTTGGAATAAAACAGATATTTTAAATATTCTTCAAATTTTCTGTATGGATTATATCAAATGTAAATTTTCCAGGAATTAGTTACTGGGAGCCTTTTTGTTTAAATGAATATTAATATTAATATTTATCATTTTTTCCCAACTGAAAAGTCGAAGAAAAACTGAAAATTTCAGGAAGACCCGCAACTTTCTAGCATCACTTTAAGAGAAGATAGTAATTATAAACAATCAAAAAATAGTATGAACAATTATATTTGATAACTGACCTTCAATTTAATCTCACTAAGTGAACAGTGGACAAAAAGTTAGAAATTTGCTGAAAAAAACCACAACTATCTAGCATTACTATACAAAAGATAGATATAAACAATAGTAAATTATTTAACTATTTATTTTTGTCAAATTGTATTGATTATTACCTCGCTCTAAGTGAAGAGTTTACAAAAAGTTAAAAATTTGCAGAATAACCCACAACTATCCAGCATTGAAGATAATAATAAATTCTTCAAACAAATATTCTTGTTACTTTGAATTAATTATTACCTCACTCTAATTAAAAAGTGGACAAAAAATTAAAAATTTTAGAAAAAACTGCAACATTCCAGCATCATTTTCAGAGAATATTGTTAAAGATGATAATAAATGTATTAAAAAATTATTTCTGGTTTATTTGCCCCACCCTACCTGACAAGTTGAAAAATTCAGAAAAAACCGCGACTTTCTATTATTTTAAGAGAAAATTGCTGTAAACAATAATAAATTGTTTTGAAAATCTATTCAAACATCTAATCATCAGTATAAAGTAGTATTTTATGCATGAGAAACAATTTGTATTAAACAAACTCACAAAAAAATCATAATTAGCGCCAAAAACTAGCAAAAATCAATTTTTCACTAATGAGGGTTTTTTTTACCCTATAAATCAGAGTTATGAGGGTGATATTTGAAACGTAATTTTTGATTCGTATTCTATGCCTAATGGTGCAAAAAAATGTCCAGTTTCAACTCGATTCACCTAATATTGACAATTATGAATATTAAAAAAATACCTCTTTCTCTTATGGGAAATACGTTTTTAACTTCCTGGGGCTTGCAAAACCTCTGAATATGTTTTTTTTAATCACATTTATTTTTTTTTTGGATTCGAACTAATTTGGGGTCGATATACATGAAAATTCAAAAAAGAACAATTTCCAAAGCATTTTTGGACCACCCTTCTGACCAACCATTAAAAAATAAGTTCATACGTGATTTGATTTTAATGTCTTAGAAACTGTGAGATTAAAACAAAAAGCACACAAACAACCAAATATCGACCTGTGTTGTACGCTATTTTTGCTAATAATAATTATTATTATTATTATCCATAAGACGATTGATAGAATTGAGAAGATTAAACAATATTTTTCCTGAACTTTTCTGCCTACAAGATAATTAAATCAATTTAAGATTAAATCTCTTTGTTGCTCTTTTTCGGTTTCTACGTTAGTGTACCTAATCAAAAAGTTATTCGTCACGCGAGCCATTGTATTCTTAAAAACAGAAGATTGTATCAAGCCTTCCGTGAGTTTGAATAGCGTGATAAAGACTCGAGGTCAATTTTTTTGTTGAATTAAAAAGCTAGGAGTCTTCGCGTCAATTTACATTTTCTTCGCCTCGACACTGCACGAATAATCAACTTGTTCACGGAACCTCGAACTTCCGGACTGTAGTTGAGAAACGTACTTACATATGACATTGAAATTATAAGGTGAACGTGAATTTCCATCCTCAATGACATAGTAGTTCAAGACAAGGAACAATTTCCTCTTGGACTACTGCCACAGAAAATTTCCTTGTGTTTTTGTGTGTGTGAATTGTGAATACAAGGATGTGCACAATAGAATGGTCGAAAAGTTTAATTTTTCCGCGCCACCCCCTCCTCCAATTCGTTAGGTTCCCAAAAAAAGAGAATGGCCGTTTTTGAAAATTCCGCTCAAAACGTGAAAATGTATGATAGAATATAGGCAATACTTTCATGATCTTGTAGAAACTCTTTAAGGAATACAAATCCATAATTAATTTTCTATTTCAACTACCCTAAACACTTTTTATGGTGCCCCAACAACTACCCCATACAAGTGCAATAAGGATTTTGCGGAATATTGCCCTTAGTTATTACTTTTTTCTCATTTTTTCATAGATCTTCATGAATTAGTGAATTACAAGATTTTATTTATGTTCGAATTATTTTTTAATTGTTCAATCCATTTTTTTTCACTTAAACAATTTTATTTTCGTAGAATATCGTGAATTGGCGGCATTTTATAAAGGGGATGGTTTATTTAATAAACTTGGAGAGTGTATATTTTTATTTTTTGTTTATGGTCCACACAATTTGTTTTTGTTTGAACTAAACTTTGAAATGGATGAAGCTAGAATATTGTACTTTCTTGCTAGTTTTTTCAACAAGTTTCAGAAGTTGAGCATAACTATGTTAGATTTGAAAGCAGCTCTGAGCTGTACATCGCCCTTTAGGTTCTTACTTTATTGCCTGCCATGTACATACCCTTCTTGTTGCAGAGTCAATAAAGATTTATTGTTATTATGACTTTTTTAAAAGTTATTTTCTATTGTTCAAACTATTTGTATTTGTTTAAAGAATTTACTCTCTTATAATGTCGCGAATTATTTGTATTTTCTTAATACTTTGGTCTAATTTATAAATGTAAAGAGCAATTTTTCTATTTTAAGTTTTTAATTATTGAAAAAGCACATTTTACATTTTTCAATAAATTCTTAAATAAATAAGAACAATGAAAAATAACGAACGTGTTCAGGAATAGTTGTTCACATTTATTAATTAGGCCATAGAATTCATAAAATACCGATAATTTTCGATAATATGAGAAAACATTTTTTTTAAATAAATAAAAATTGTTTCAACAATCAGTAGTACGCTAAAAAATCTAGAAGTATTGGAACTGATTAAAAAGAATATTTGAAAAAATTCCTCAAGCTTTTTCTTGTCAAAAGTTGCATTTGAACAATTATTAACTATTTGAACAATTATTAACTGTTTAAACAATAAGTAGACAACTGAAAGAGAAAATTGGCTTTTCGCATTCATAAATTAGGCCGAAGCGTTAAGAAAATATTTCTGGTAACGGAAGTGTCGCGATCTTGTGTCGGTTTTCAGAAATATGTCTTTTGTCTCATGTCGTGTTGCTGGATGTGTCAAGTGACGCTTTGTCGTAAATGTCCAGTTCTCGAACAATCGCGATTTGTTAATTGGATTTTCAGTTATATAAGTCACGGAGTAATACTCCGTGATATAAGTATAACTAATTATAGTGAACCGTGAATTTAGTTGTGTTATAAGAAAAAACTGCGCGTCATCTGTCTAAACACCTGTGGTACAGGGATACTTACAAACCAAGCACTTATTTTTTGAGTGTCTTTGAAAAATATTCTCGAAAATATTAACATTGTAGACAATAAATAAACAAGGTGAATGTTCGAGAATTTTGGTATTGACTAAGTGATCTAAGTGCATATTATGTAAAATCCCGAACAAAATAGTCTGAACGAATAGTTTCAGAAACAGAATGCATCAAGAATATGCTGCTTTTGCTCCGAGTTTTGTATCTATCGCCATTTATTAATATATCCACATATAGATTATAGAGAGACGCCTTTTTAGCGAAGCGGAACATAGTTGCTGCACTCTGTTATCGGAAACTTTTGTTAGATTATTTTCTTTGTGATGTCTATGAAGGTAGAAAAGTATCGAAATTCGATAGTCGAAAATCGATGGGTACCAGAATATCTGATTGAGCTTATCAGAACATCTGGTTAGGTTTACCAGAATATCTGGTTATGTTGACCAGAACTTTGTATTCTTAAGCTACCAGAAAAATGTCTATTGAAGATTTCTGGTTAACTCTACCAGATATTTTGGTCAAATGTACCCGAATTTCTGGTAAAATTAACCAGAAAATTTCCAACCATAAACTCCTGATACTTTTAACCACAATTTATAGTAAGGGCATATTCAACATTCTATTCTAGTTGAATTAACCGGAAATTCTGGTTGGTTCAACCAGAATTTTTTTTTGAGTGTGTTCATGCTAAAGACACAGCATCGTTTCTCGGCACTTTTTATCCTTGATTTTGATAGATCTTTGCGTTTAACTTCAAAATACACCAAAAAATTACAAACATTAAAAAAAATGACAAAATGACGGCGGTTTTTCTGAGAATCTTTAGAATAAATTTTGTCTGAAAGGCCACCATTTTATTCTTTTCTGATTCCTAATATGGTGCATTCATTTCAAAAAAGCACTGCTAAAAATGTTCGGAAATTGACGAAACATTTCAGACGCAAAAGTAACGGAGGTTCCCAATTTTAAAAGTCTGTTACTGAATTCGGGATTACGATCAAATTTGCGTAAATTTACCAATTCTACGTAAAGTTACGAATTTTAAGAGCAAATTACGAAAATGTTTCGTGAAATTACGAAAATACTCAGTATGACTCGGATCCGTCCGGTACCATTCGGAAGGACGCCGCCGCGCCGTTTTCGCCTAAGTCGCAGTACGGTGATCCCAACTTTTGAGTAACCCTGATGGTGGACTTCCATGGCAGATGAAAGCAGTGGATGAAAGCGGAAACTCATGAGAGTGAAAAAGACGGACAGATCTATTTGTCTCTGTCACTCTCATGAGTTCCTGCTTTCATCCACTGCTTTCATTTGCCATGGGAGTCCACCATCACTCGTGGGCCCCCAGAAGAAGAAGTTTTGCATGCAGACTGCCACTGCCCAGCAAAGAAGAGTTCGCGCACGGAAATAATCTTGAAGGTATAATTAAATATTTTTTCCCGAAACCCATTTTTTCGTGCCCATAATACCACAATAAGAATCCTTTGCATGTTGTGACAGGTGGGAGATTATGTTTCATCTATAATTTTGTTCATTTGTTCTTTTCGCGTTACTTACTTGCTATAATACTACACGGAAAAAATTTATCCGTGAAAAAGTAACGAACTTGTAGCTAGGTCTCGGATACGAGATAAAAAAATTAAACATTACATCCTTATTTCTATGAGAAATGTATGGATAAATTCCGAAGTTTTTTACGAACAGTTCAAATTTCCTACGAACAGTTCCTGAAAATTTCAGACTGAAATATAAAGAGGAAAAATTTTATTTGTGCGATTTAATTTACATTAATTCATAACTTCGCATCCCAGAAGATTCGAACCTTCGAAGATTGCTGACTCAGCAGTTTCTAAACATAAACCAGGAGTGCGTAAACACGCGCAGTCATCAAGGCCAAACAAAATAGGTATTATAAAACTTCTAGCCAATCATCCGACGAGCTCGAAGCACACATACGAGCGCACACACACCGCGAGCTTGGGCGAGCGTGTGTGCGGTCCGCGTACAGGCGAAGCTACTTCCCAGATCCCAGATTTGTCGGGCAAGCTCATGAGTGGTCTGAGAATCTTTTCCCAATCACTCGTAATATTTTTGTAATTATTCACGTAAAAAAAAGTGATGAACCGTTTTAGAATTTGCACATCGAGTTCGTCAATTCTTTCTCAAAGTTCGCAGATTATTTACGAAAATACATCAATATCCGATTAATTTTTCTCATATCCGAGACCTAGCTACTAGTTCCTGACTTTTTTACGGATAGATTTTTTCCGTGTAAAGGCCTCTTTATACATCGCTTGCCGGCAGTGGCAGTGAGTTGCAGGCAGCCTGCCTGTGGAAAGTCCACAAGTGTGACTTTCGGTTAATTATAATTTTAATACATTTACAATGTATATGTATTAAAATTGAAATTACCCGAAAAAAATTTATTACCCTTGGAATTTTACGTTACTCTTACTGAAAATTACGAAAAAATTTCGGATTTTTACGAAACATGTAACTGCAGAAAACTTCCACTACTTGTTTCGTAAAATTCCGAAAGAAATTTCTAACAGTGAGTTTCTATCACTGGTTTTAGATACGGACATTGTAAATAGTGCAATTATGAAAGGAAAATTAATTCTCAGTGCCAAGAAGTGCCCAATATGTGATAAATTCTTCCCACCGAATAAGAATAGCTATAACATAAATGAGCACATAGACCATTGCTGTGACGCTTTCAGTATCAAGTCCAGGAACAAGATGTATCCATTAAAATCGTGCAGGCCATTAATTTCTTTTCCAACGAAAGCTCTTTCTTGTTAAAAATGCTCCGTTTTGTGTAGAAAATACATCAGGAATGTTTAAGAAGGGTCTTTTTTTCCTCAACAAATTGTGATGTTTGGTTTTTTCTTGGAGGGGTGGGTGGGTGTTTTCGCGAAGGAAGGAGCTTCGCTCCCCCAGCCGAAATTTCAATGTGCGCCACTGAAATTTTGTAAACAAAATTTGTACATCTTGTAGATTTACACATTACATTTTCTTTTCAAAATATTAGATTATTTAATTCTTTCAAGAAAAATACAATTATAGCCGCCTTTATTAATATATTTTAGCGAAAATTTCGAAAAAACGCAAGATATAGAAAAGTGTTTAAGATTTTTAGAAGTTTTTACTACAGGCAACTTTGTTTTTTTTTTTGGTTGTTGACTTTGTTCGTACCTGATCTCGACATTAAAAAAAATGCGAATTTTAATTTGTAATAGATTTAAATCCAATTTTGTCTTCTCGACAACTCGTTCACAAGAAACAGTCTTTTCAAATAAATGCTCCATAATATTAGTATAAAAAAAACCACTTTCATTTTGTCAGTTTTTAAATTTCTTTTAATTTTCTGGTGAATTTTGAAAGTGGACGAAAGTACACAAGAACTCCAATATAAGGCCGACTGATTTAGTTCTTCTTGGAAATGCTAGCCGACGCAATTTCTCAGCGCACAGGCAATGTCAACAATGTGTCGCAACCAGTACCGAGTGATAAAAGCGGGCAGTAAGCGGGAGCGACAAAAGCGGGAGAAAAATCCAACAGAAGTGGTTCTACGACCCTGTCTGCTTACGTTTCCAACGACTAATTTAGTGCCACGACCAGCGCGAGGCAACCCCCGAAACTGGCCTTATATTGGAGTTCTTGTGTATTATTCTATCCAAGTCAAGAATAAAAAGTCAAACATTAATATTGGTTGAGATACTGCGACAAAAAAAAATATACATATATTAAAAAGTTTTTTACAAACTACGTCACCATGTTCCAAAGTTCTAATACTCGTAACTTAGTAAAAAAATCGTCTAATCCGCGAAAGACGGGCTGTCTAAAATACCTCGAAAACATAGAATAATGTCCCGAAACAATTCTGTGACTTCAGCATGCACATTCTGCCTGATCTAAAATGAATTCAGTCAACAAATACATAAAATCTCGTAATTTATTTATTCATGAGGATCTATGAAAAAAATGAGAGAAAAGTAATATTCTTATTTTTTTCCATGAGGTGGTTTGTGGGGCACCATGAAAGGGGCTCAGGGGGGGGGGGGGGTAAATTAAAAATTCATGATGGATTCGTATTCCTTGAAGGGTTTCCATGAGATCATGAAAGTATTGCCTACACATTATTACACATTTTCACGTTTTGAGCGGAATTTACATAAATGTTTTTTTTTAAAGTGGACAAAAGAATTCGAAAATTTTATTCTTTTGGGTCACCCCAGTGCGCAATGCTTATATATTATAAGCGTGCAATGCATATTTCAGTTATATCAAAAATAAGCAGATGCAGCACAGAGATAATTCCGACTGACACTTCACAAATGAGACATTTTTGTACCCAAAAAAACTCGGCTTTTATATACATTTAAAACCTTCAATATGCAGTTATTTCACAAGGGTTTGGAAACAGCAATTGAATAATTGAATAAAAAAAATTCGTTTTACAAGAGGGCGTGTTTAAAAAGATCTTTATGTTTAAGCAGGCCTGAGATTGTCAAAAAATAACTGGGTGGGCTCTGACCTAATGCCCGTTTTATTTTCTTAACGAAAGACAATGTATTGTTAATAATTACAACTCCTATTACATTATTATTAATAATATAAACTAATAAAAAAATCTAAAAAATAAATTAAGTAATACAAAAAACTCAGATCGACGAAAGGAATGAAAGCGACTTTAATTAAGAATTGCAAACTGCCCTCATGAATGAATATTATAGAAAAATCAGTAACTACATATAAAAATCATGATGATTTTCTCATAATGAAATAGCTAGACATATGTAAAATTCATTGCAAATCCCTAAAAAAAATTGAGTTTATGCCCTGGAGTTTTTTCAAAATTCCTTGAAATTTAAATAATCCCCTGAAATCTTTGAAATACTTGAAAGTTATATCAAGCCCCTAAATCTTTAGAAATGCTTTCAAATTTATTAAAATATCTGGAAACCACGCAAAATTCTTCGATATTCATTTAAAAATTTTTAATCTCTTTAAATTCTTTTTAAATAACTTGAAATCATTTAAATCCCTTTAAATCCTTTGAAACAATTAAAGGTCCTGTGAATTCCCTTGAATTTTATAAAATTCTTTCAAATCTCTCGAAAAACCTTGAAATTTTTTGGAATCTTTTGAAACAACTTTATTATAGGAAAATCAGTATAGGCATACACTGAATTTCCAATAATATTTTTTCATAAGGGTGTAACGACTATAAAAGTGAGTTACGAAATCGGTTGAACAATTTTCAGATTCTGAAAAAACTGTTAAACTATAAAAAGTTTTTAAATTAAATAATATTGAATACGTTCTACTTCTAAAAAATAAGTAGGGAGGCCGCACAGTGTAGCCAAAAGGACTTTTTGTGGACAAAAGTCTGTCTACAAGCCAATTTTCAATCAAATTAGATGTTTTTTTAAAATGACCGTAAGGCTTCCAGGTATAACAAGTCGGTGCAGAAAATTCACTTTGAACAAACAAAAACTTTTTGTTTAATGACAAAACAAATAATATTTTTTTTTATAACATTCCAGATGTACCTTTTTATAAGATCTTCAACTTGACTAGAGAAGGGCTCAAGTCAGTATGATAAATATCGAGAAATAATTCAGTAAGTTAGAGTAAAAAATTATTCATAATGTTTTGAATAAATTAATGAACAAAATCCTTTTTCTCGTGATTCGCAATGATTAGTTGTTTGTAATTTATTGTTTTTATATGCGATATGAGAAAAATTAATGCCTGATTGCGACTTCTTAGGAATAGCTGCAGATTGATAATTATTTAAACAATTTTTATAAAAAAATACGCAATTATTGTATATCACAATGAATAGGCTTAAGTTTTTTTGCAGAATCAACCAAAAATGTCTTGAAAATGACTCCTTGCAGTCATTTTTTTCTTCAAATCAACACAAGTATTAATTATTTGAACAATATTCATAAAAAAATTCATATTTTCAACATTATATCCCGAATAGGCCCAATTCTTTGCGGATCCAACTGAAAATGTATTGCCAGTGACTCCTAGCTCTAATTTTGTTCAAATTAATAAAAAATATTAATTATTTTTAGAAATTTTATAAATCAATGCACATTTTGACAATTTGTCCAAGAATAGGCTCCATTTTCTTAGCGAATTTATCAAAAAGTGTACAATGACTCTTTGCTATGATACTATGCCAATGGACAAGAACAGTTAATTATTTAAACAGTTTTTACAAACATATGTATATTTTGGCCACTTTTTCATGAATAGCTTTATTTTTTTACGTGGAATAAACTATAAATGTCTTACTAATGACTTCCTTTTGTCATATGAGTCCAATTAACAAGAACTGTTGATTATTTAAACAATATTTATAAACAGATTCACAGTTTCGGTTATTTAAATAATCAACACGTTTCTTGTTGATTTCACAAAAAGATTAATATTTAGTATAAAACAATGGTCAAACTGTGAATTTGTTCATAAATATTGTTTAAATAATACAGTCCTTGTTATTTTGTCAAATAAGATAAAAAGTAGTCATTGGTAAGACATTGCTAGTTTATTACACGACAAAAATAAGCCTATTAATAGAAAAATGGTCAAAATGTGTATTTATTTATAAGAATTGTTTAAATAACTAATATTTTTCATCAATTTGAATAAAGATACAACTAAGAGTCACTTGAAATACATTTTTAGTTGGTTCCGAAAAAAGAATTGGGCCTATCGGTGGAATAATGTTAAAAATGTGATTTTTTTAAATAAATATTGTTTATATAATTAATAGTTATTGTTAATTTAAAAAAATTACACCAAGAAGTTGTTCGCAAAACATTTTTGGTTGATTCTGCAAAAAAAAACTTGAGCCTAATCATTGCGACATACGAAAACTGTGTATTTGCTCATAAAAATTGTTAAAATAATTGCCAAACAGCAGCTGTTCTCAACTAATCGCAATTAGGCTTTAATTCCTCTCATATTGAATATAAAAACAATGAACTTTACACAACATATCATTGCGGATAAAGAGAAAATGGCTTTCGTTCATTAATTTCTTTACAACATCGTAAACAATTTTTTTACTTTCACATACTGGAAATTATTGTTAGATAGTTATAACACTGACTTGAGATCTTTTTTAGTCAATCTGAAGATCTTAAAAGAAAGGTACACCTGAAAAGTTAGGAAAAAATATTGTTTATTTTGTTGTTAAATCAAAAACTTTGGCGTGGTCAAAATAAATTTTCTGTACCGACTTTTTATACGTAGAATTCTTACGGTCATTTAGAAAAACATCACACAAAAAGTGTTTTTGGTCACACTAGGGTGGCCCTTATTTTTCACTTCTCGAATATCTTTGCTCTCATCCCCCAGTTTTTTTCGAATGCCCAAAAAAAAAAATTCTTCAAATTTGAGCAAAATCGGTTAATATTTAGGGGTCGAGCAAAGACCGTGCAGTTTTTCATTGATTTAACATGGGAAAAAGTCACCTTTTTGTAAATCTAATATTTAAACGCGATCATGTGTTAAAAATAATTCCGCATTTCAGTTTATTGTTCAGAATTTGTCAGAGAATGAGAATCAGTCATAAATTTTGAGAGTAAATGACTTCGCGCCACTCTAGTGGGTTCCCAAAGAACACCCCATAGGTGACAAATTTGAATTTTACTTAATATTGCGATATATTAACGCTTCTTGAAAGTTGTTTTTATAAATAATTATTAATCAGTAATTCAAGAATACCCAGTCCTTCTTCAATTAATTTTCAATTGTTTAAACAATTTTAATTTGTTCAAACATTTATTTTTTCAGCTAAGTCGCTAAATGAACGTATTTTCCAGACGTTATTAGTACTGTAACGAATGATAACAATGAAATAATTTGTTCAAATAATTTTATAATTATATTTATATTATATTGTATTTGAAGGAAATAAAATTTTTAAAATAATTTTAATTTGCTTCAACATTCATAAGTATTCTTAGAATACAAATTAGTAGCGAAAAATATTAAAATCTGTCGAAAATTTGGTGCAATGAAATGTTTCTCCTGCCTTTTTTAGGTAAACTATATACTTGAACACACCAGTATAACTTAAATAATTGTGGATTTGTTTAAACAAATTATTTTATTGTTATCAAGGATTAAGTTACTTATAACGTCTAGAAAATACGTTCATTCCGCGACTTACCTGAAAAACCCAAATATTTAAACAAATTTAAATTATTTAAACAATTGAAAATTAGTTCAAAATTAGTAATTTTACTTTATCGATTAATGATTATTTATGAAAACAAAACTTTTAAAATCCGTTAATAAACTGCATGAAATTCAAATTTGTCACTTATGGGGTTTTCTTTGGGGACCCATAAGAGTGGCTTAAAGTTATTCACCCTGAAAATTTATGATTGATTCTTATCCTCTGATGAATTCCAAACAATATACTGAAAAACGGAATTATTTTTAATACATTATCGCGTTTAAATATTAGGTTTACAAAATCTGACTTTTTCCCATGTTAAATCAATGGGAAACTTCATGGTCTTTGCGCGACCCCTAAATCTTAATCGATTTCGCTCAAATTTCAAAGAATTTTTTCTGCATATTCAAATAAAAGTGGTAGATAAGAGCAGATTAATTCTAAAAAAAAATTCCTGATTTTAAGAAGCTTTTATTTTTTTAAAATAGGAAATTTGAAAAGGTTTCAACTTTTATTGTCTATGTGGAAATAATGATTGGCACACTATTTTTTAATTATAATGATTGAACTGTTAATCTATTAAATCTATCCTGATGCACTTTATTCGCAAGTTAAGATACACGTGCCCAAATGAAAAATTAAGACGGATCATGTTTTAGTTACATACCCTTATCTGATACGTGAATTATTGCGAAAGTGAATTTTTTCAGTGCAAGGTTTTTTGTGATGAAAATAATGCAGCGTGGACTTGTATCGTCGTGCAACTTTAGTGTTCTGGCATTTAATTTTTTATACTACAGTAGAGATATATTTTAAAGAGGCAAATGTAAACGAGCGATTCCAAACGCACTTGCGTGCCCTGGTAACAGTCGCGATAACGAAAACCCATCAATTTTTTCTGTCAAGACTCCGATAGGCAAAAAAACTAAAATCCGTTAAAACAAAATGTTCAGAAAATATGTTGCGAAATTAAATGAGAAAAATAAAGTTTTTTTATAAATAAAAAATGTCTCCATGATTGATTAAAAAGAAAAACTGAAAAGGGGCTTTAATAATTATTTATACTTGGGTACAGAAATAAGAGAGGATAAAATTTTAACTAAAGAATCTTAATTTTGTAGATAGTTTGAAGTACACATTTGAGTAGAAAAACTCATATACAAAAAAAGAAAACCTGATTTGTTGCATACTGCGTGAACATGACTTTAAGTGGCTGTTTTCAGTTTATTCTTTCGAATTTTCTCGAATTTTGCAAATTGCAATTTCCAAATAGGGAATTCTGTTTGATAATAAAAATGGTTTCTGAATGTTCCTAAATATTATTAATAAAAGAGAAAATTTTATTAAATTTAAATATTTTTTAATATTGGGAAATAATTCTGTTCTGAACATGCTGCTACCGGACTATAATTTGTGAAAATTTTAACACATTCAAAGAGATGAGAAAAATTAAATTATTGGACAAAAATTGAGAATATCTTAGTTTACCAAATGTATAGACTGTACTTTTTAAGAATTTTTAAGGTTTTCAGATAATGCAATTTTTTTCTTTAGGTTCCAGAGAAAATTAATAATTATTTTGGAAATCAATTTCATGAAAATATTTCAAAATATTTTTAATTTTTGCAAGATTACAAAATCCTAGAAAAAATCGAATAAGCTTAAGAGATATTTAGAAGTTTTGGAAGGATGCGAAAATAATTTCATTAAAAACAAAATGTAGCTTTTGAAGATTTCGAACAAAAAATTCAGAAGCTTTTGAAGAATTTTAGAAGCTTCCAAGGGAATACAAAAATTTTTTCAAGATTTTTCGGAAAATTTTTAATGATTTTTCATTTACGAAATTTATTATAAGAGAGCATTAGTAAAGATTCAAAAAATTCTAAAAGATTTATAAAATTATAAAAAAAGAATCTGGAATTTAAAAGATATTTCGAAGTATTTGAAGAATTTCAAAAATAATAAAAAATTCCAAAAAAATTAAAACCAAAAGTAGACTTTCAAAGATTTAGAAATAAAATAAAAAATTTTCAAAGATATTTTGAATTGTTACAAGACAATAAAAAAATTGTCTTAAGTTTTTTTTGGAAAGTTTTAAATGATTTTCTATTTTACAAAACTTATTTTAAGAGAATATTTAAAAAGTTTCCAAAAAGATTTCAAATGATTTCCTAAAATTTTGGAAAACAATGTAGAAAATTTCAAAGCAAAATTTTTCAATGTTGCAAGATTGCAAATTTTCAGAAAAAAATTCGGATAAGTTTAGAAGCTTCCTAAGAATTTTGAAAGGTTTCAAGAGGATACAAAAATTTTCTCAAGATTTCTAGAAAAATGTTTAATGAATTTTCATTTTACAAAATTCATTTTAAGAGAACATTAGGAAAGATTTATAAACATTGTCAAAGATTTCCAAGATTATCAATAAAGAATCTGGAGAACTGGAAGACAATGCTTTTAATTTATTCAAAATTTTAGGAAAAAGTTCGAATCGTTTTAGAAGATATTTAGAAATTTAAAAAAAATGAAAATGATAAAAAATTTCAAAAAACAAATATTTCTGATATCAAATTTCATCAGTTATACAAGATATTGTCCTTGCTTTTAATTTCTGTTATTTTAGATAAGAGATACTATAAAATAAAAATTTTGTCAATAATATCAATTTTATATTTCAATTTAAAATTTTACTTATGACGTATTATATATATATATATATAATTTTAATAAAAAAAGTTTTCTAGTTAAAATTAAAAAATGCTAACCTAAATTATTACACAAATTTTTAAACTTATTGAAAGCGATTTCCTTGCCAAATTTGGTTGATTATATTGAAAGACACGAGAGAAAAGCTTTCTACAGTATAGAATGAATTTAAAAGTCAGATCTCACAACCCATAAAATTTTGTAGTTTTGTCCCAGATAAGTGATAAAGTGATTCTGTGAACTCGACATAGAGATTGAAATAAAAAAATCGAGGTGTAAATAAAAGTGGTAAAAATTTGGAGAATAAATGAAACATGCAAAATAGTAAAAAATAACATAAATCTAAACCATTTACATACCATCTTCTTTACACAAATCAACTGAAATACACCAGGGACGTTTATAAATTTCAGCTTTAAAAGTCAACGCTGCCTAATTTCATAACTTAAATATAATTTTTTCTATAAATGTGCTATTGATGAAAATCATTATCTTTGATGCAAAAAATAAACACAATTGTAAATTGCATGTATTTAAAGAATTATTAATTAATTAATTTATTTGCAGAGTGAATCTCGGCTCAGACATTTACTTGAAATTTAATGCTCTTTCGTTATTCGATTTGGAAGGTTCATCGTTAATGAAGCTAATAATTAATCTATAAATTTTGCTAGTGGAGCATGCGCAAATCATAAATCCCCTTACCGGATAATCTAGTTTCCAGGGAAGAAGGATTAAATACACCTTCAGCTGTTTAATATTTTACGCGTGATAATTAACGATGAGAAATAACTAGTTTCCTTTAACTAGTTACTGTCACTAGTTACTTTTGACATTCTCATAATTTATGATTAAGAAAGTATTAGAATCGTATTTCACAAAACAGTTTTTAAATGGATCTCACGTTTTGAGACCCCCTGAAGCCGAAAATCAAGTCTTGGCGATGTCGTTCGTCCGTCTGTCTGTCTATCTGTATGTCCCTGAACACGATAACTTTTGAAAAACATAAACAGATCGAATCGAGCTTTGGCAGATTTTCTTGGGTACTAAAAGAAAGAACAAGTTCGTTAACCAGCATTCCTTGACCAACGGTTATAGTTTAAATTTAGTTGAAAATTCATCTCTGTGTTAGACATTTTCTCTCCTTGGTTAAAAATCAAACGATTTTTGTTTGGAAGGTCTACTAACATATTATTGGTTGAGAATATCCTAATTTCAGTTACAAATTTTATTATTTGGTTGAAAATGTAATTATTTTTCTGAATATTGATTTTTTTGGTTAAAAATACGTCTTCTTGGGTTACAAAGTCGACTATTTTTGTCGAAAATTAAACTATTTAGTTGAAAATAAACATCTTTGTTGAAAATTCACTTTCGTGGGTTAAAAATTCAACACTTTTGATGAAAATTCGTCTTTTTGGTTTGAAAATTAATTAATTTTAGTAGAAATGTTATCTTTTTTAGTACAACATGCAATTGATTGGTTTATTTTGTAATCTTTTTTGGTTGAGAATTCAACTATTTGCTTGAAAATTTACATTTGGTTGGTTTAATTATTTAACAATTTGATTGACTTTTTGTTCCCTCTTGACTGAAAAAAACTTTATTGATTGAAAATTCTGCTCTTATGTTGAAAATTTAACTTTTTGTTTAAAAAATCGTTTCTTTTGCTCGAAAATACATCTATTTTGTTTTGAAAATTTAACTATTTAGTTAAAAACATATTTTCCTTCGTTGAAAATTCATCTTTTTTGGTTAAAAATTCAACCACTTGGTTAAAATTTCATCTTTTTTCTTAAAATTTTTTTGTTTGTTGATGGTTTTTCATTTTAGTTGAAAATTCATCTCTTCGGTAGAAAATTTTACTATTTTCTTAAAAGTTAACTATTTGTTGTGAATTTGTTGTAAATCTTCCAGAAGTGGAAGCTTCTGGAAATGAAAAAAAAAATGTCTAGAACTTTTTTAAATGTATTAAAAAAATGATACTCTGTCTATTTTTCTATTGATACATGAAAAAAGTTGTCATCTGATAGATAATAAATTTCAATTTGAAGACTTTTGCAATCTACCATTTAAATTTGCTCTGAGCTTGAGGTGGAACATTACTGTGCATAACGACGTTTTACTATGATTTACGGCTTAATCCTTAAAAGCGAAGCGCGCGTTGTAGACCCAGCACGAGCTGAGTTCATAATTGAGAATTAATTTCTGTCTAATTTGATTAGCCTCTGGCAAATTTCTCCCGTCTTTTTCGTACTTTCTTTAAATTAATTGGAAAAAAGATTGATTTCACGCTAGCAAAACGCATTTGTTCTCCACTATGAGATATTCGCTCAAATTCCGAGTAAAAAAGTACCTACCAATGGAATGTCAATGGCGCCAAAAATAAAGACAAATTATTAATAAAGTACTAACTTTTCTCAAAATTTTTCACGTATTAAAATAGGGACAAAACTATTAGAAAAGAATGATTTGAAATTATTTTTTATTTTTTACAAGTGCTTGTAGTATTTAAGGACTAAAATACCGCAAACTTTACAGCAAAAGTACATATTAGGAAAGTCCCTGAGCAAAAAGAAGTACCATAGAGAATCATTGGGATCACGGATAAAATTGAGTGTGAGACAAATCAGTTACGTAAGTCCAACATATCTGAAAAATTTTTAAAAGTCCAATTAGTGACAAAAGCAATGGAAAAGTTCCATTTTATTTTTTCGGAATTTCGATAAGTGCTGATGGGACTTTTGTGGAACAAAAGTAACGAAAAATTCCTACTTAATTTTTTATTTTAGGCAGGACTTGTTTTATAACGGAAGTTTCAAGAAAGTTCTACTTAATTTCATTGTAAAGTCTAGTCGGAACTTACACAAATTCAAAAAGAAATAAGTTGGTATTTTGAAGTAGTCTTATTCTAAGAAACTCCCGATGAAACAAGACATAATTGGAACTTTTTGGTACCTTAGTCCTGTTTCACCAGGATTTTTTTAGAAAAAAAGTACCTCAAGAGTCTTTCTTAAAGCTTTTGAATTTTTGCAAGTTCTAAATCATTTTTGGGACAAAATACAAGATAAGTTTAATTTTATTTTTTTGAAATATTTGCAAGTGCTGATGGGATTTATGTTCCAAAAGAGCACTGCTGAAGTAGGTCTAAAGTACCAAAAAATTTCAAATATTGCCTGTTCCACCTGAATTTTTATAGGACAAAAGTACCGGAAAAGCGCAACTTTTTTTTTTGTTAGAAGAACTTTTACAGTTAAAAGAGTGCTGAAAAAGTCCCACTTGATACTTTAAATAGTTTCTAAAGTCCTGAATAATGTTTATACTATTTTGAATACTTTGAGTAGTTTAGCCCTACTTCAACTTTACTTTTTTTGAATATAAATCTCAGCAAAACTTGTGCAAATTACAAAAAAAAAGTAAAATGAAACTCAATCAGTATTTTTGTCCCAAAAATTATTTAGAATTTATCCAAAATTTAAAAAAAAATTGTGTTTTTTCCTGTACTTTTGTCCTAAAAAGGACCTGCACAACAAAATGAAAAATTTAGTGGGACTTTTGCAATTCTATCATCCTAGAAAAGTCCTTATGATACAGGACATAAGGTAAACGCACTGGTAACCGTCACTGCATTAGTTATCGTCAGATGGCCCAGTATTTTTCGTATAACAAGACTCGCTCTTGCCGCGTATGATAAAAGATGTCATTTTAGGTCAGTTTAAATATCCTTCTATCAAATTAGTATAATTTTCTTGTTTTAATACTTGGTTACGTGCCTGACGATAACTACCGCATTTGCATAATTTGAATTTTTATCGTGAATAAAAATTGACTCCAATCAAATATCATGAGAAGTGATCAAAATTGAGTTTTTCTATATCTGCTTTAATCGGCTAAGCCCTTTGTGGAAATGAGAATTGTGTTTTAAATACAATTATAAGCGTTCTTAATTTGCAATTTGGCTTAAGGTGACGATCACTAGTGCATTTACCTTACCATAATTTCTTTTGGTACGTTAGTTCCATTTCAGCAGTACTTTTTTCGTTTTTTGGACATAAATATCACGAGCATCTATAAAAATGTGAAAAAATGGAACGTTTCTAGTACTTTTGACCCGAAAATTATTTAGTTTAATATTTTATTTTGGGAAGTCAAAATTCATTTCCCAAAAAAATTGACAAAAAATCTTGCTATGGAAAAATTTTGTTCGGGAATCTGTAATCGTACATATTTCGAGATTAAAATTGAGGTTCTTCCATTACTTATTGGTCCTCTAATTCTTATTCAGCAGGCAACTTGTTGGAACATAAATCCTATAAGCACTTGTGAACATTCCTGAAAAAATTTACAACCTTTCTAGTAATTTAACAAAAAAAGATTGTCCACAGCATGACTGATTATGATTTTTTTTGACAATAATTTGTAATTATAATTGGTACTTGCTCCAGAAATAAGTTTTCATGACAGGACGGTCTTTGAATTTTTTGGACATGAATTTAGAATTGTCGCGCTGGTTTTTGTACGCTTAATATGCACATTTCAACTACATTTTTTCAAATATCATAAATATTGAAACATTAATTGAAAACTGTGATTCAAACCCCTGAAGAACTGCAGTCATAAATTGGAACTGAAATTGTATTTTCATTTGTTTTAAATAAGGTTTTCGAAGCACCTGCGGCTTTGACGATTACATTCTCATTGCGACACTCGCGCTTCGCGCTCGATAATTAGGTTATAGAGTCAGTTCTCTTTAAAAAATGAAACGATTTAGACAATATTGAACAGCATATAAGAAGCGGGTATGTTTTTCAATGTAATGTTAATAAAAAAACACGTTTTTTTAAATTTACTAAATAGGGACATTAAGCCATAGGCTTTGATTCCGTTCGTTCAAACTTCAGTTCTAAGATAACTCTACTATGATTAAATAATCTCAAAAATTTTCAATTTGTGTCCAATTGAAAAATTTCATTAAGATAATTTGCAAATTTGTAAATCTGATTTTAAAATCATATAACTTTTAATTTTTGTCGAAATCAAATATGGCATGAGGATAATTTGCAAGTCTTTTTGTCGTGTACCAGAAACTTTGACAACAATTTCTGAAACTCATGAAAAAATTTTGTTCCAAATTTTGAAAAAGCTCAAACGTTTTGAATTTTCATCTGATCGAAAAATTTAGTCTGAATATTTTTGAAATATATTTGATACCTAGTGAAAATTTTGAATGAAATTTCTTAATCTTTCAGAAAAATCATTTTTTCAATTTTTTGCTATTTTTGAAAATTTTTAAATGTATATATCTTTTCTAATTTTCATCGAAATTCAGAATTTTAATAGAATGATTTGCAAGTCTCTTACCGATATATAAGAAACTTTGACCAAAATGTCTGAAAGTTGAAAACGTCCAAATTTTGAAAATGCTCTATTTTATTTTTATTTTTGTTGAAAATATCTGGTTAACGAACTAAACCTTTATTTTGGGACTCTTAAAAAGTTTATAAAAGACTGACTCGATTGGACAAATCCTTCAAATTTTAGCGTGGCTACAAGTTTAAAGTAACCATAAATACATACAGACATACGTACAGACAGACAGGCACCAACAAAATTTTATGATTTTCGGACTCTGTGAGTGCCGAAACGTAAAGATTCGTTAAAAACTATAGAGATCGAAAATTTGGACGATTACATTACACTCTAATAAATTAGAATGTAAAAATGAAGTCGGATTAATAGTCTTTGCAAGAACTATTTTCAGCCCCTTTTTAGGGCGTGAATTTGAACTTTTCTAGTTCTTTGTCTCTATTTGAATTTGTAAATAATTTTTATCAAAGTTGATACTTTGGACTGATTGATTTCGCGTAATGGGAATTCTTTTTTACTCGGGATTTCAACGAAGAATGAAAATAAAATTCAATTGTCGAATCCATGGAGTATCAAAAATGAAAAATACCTAGTGCAGTCTCTGAGGAATATCGCAGTCCTTGCGACTTTTAGCTTTCATTTAATAAAAATCAATATAAATAAAAAAATTTAAATTAATTGGAAAATTTAATAATCAAAATAGATTGGTTTTGAATCACGCACAAATAAAATGAGAGTCAGAACGGCTATTTTCGCGAATAAGAGAAGCAATGTAAAGCGCCGATTTTAAATGCTCAAAGGATAATTGAACAAAGTTAATTGCAATAGCCATTATGATAATCAACGTTAAATGAACATCGAAAGCATTAAACATTCAATACAAACGTCCAAGCTTTTGCCTAACTTTCCACTTACTCTGAAATGTAACGCAGTAAAATTTAAGTAATTTTATGACGAGATTTTCCAAAAAATATTTATCTTTTGTAAAATTACACTTTTCCACGTTACTACTGCCGAAAGCTTATATTGACTTTTAATTTAGATAAATGCGCATCTAGAATGACACACATATGTTGGTTTAGCTTTTCTCTAAAAAAATATATACTTATATGAGTCTATTATTATTCTTGATTTTTTTAAAAGTATTTTCACAACTTTTCATATAAGTTTGAGTAATAAATCAAAATTACTCCAGTGTCTTCCTAGATAATTGTGCATTTTGTTGATTAATAACACTGAACATCGACACGATCCATATACAGGAAAAATGTGCCAAAACATGCAACATTTAATTTTTATATATTTTAATTTATGTTTTTAAAGGTGACACTTATGATTCAGTCTTAAGCTTTTTCTTTCTCAATTGATAAGATTCGAGTAATAATAATTACTAATACCTAATGACACTGTTTCTTATGTAAAATTTTTCATTATTATTCATGTGCATGAGTTTGATGGATCACTAACGTAAGTGCTTCTACAATTCGCTAAATCGTAAAAGCTACAAGTAGAAAAAGGGCTTCTCGAGCAAGTTTTATGCTTGGAATTATTTTATGACTTCATACAAAGGGAATTAAAATGTGTGAGGGGTTTTCAAGTCTCCCTGTCGTTTACCTTTATAGGGATGGAGCCGACTCAAAAGAAAAATTTTTCCTTAGTGAGAATTTTTATTTCCTTCATTTCTCAATTTGCAAATGTTTGATTTAAGTGAAATAACTATTTTAATTAACGGAAACACCGACTTTTATTATACTGACAAATAATATAGATATCTTAGGTAAAAAAAGGATTATATTCGCAAATAACTTCTAGTTTTAATACAAAATCGAAAGTAATGTTTATCAGGGTATAGATACACTATATCAGGAACCAATTTTTTATTTTCCATGACCGCTAAAAAGTTTTCTTCCACGTATAAAAAACAATTTTACACCTAGGAGATCAATAACGGTAATGCAAAAAAAGGTTTGTTTCTAAATTTATTTTAAAGACTTTTAGTGACAACAGTTATACATAATTTTCTAAAAAGTCATCCACAAATTTCGTAAGATGACGCAGGGGAGGTGGGGGGGGGGGGGAATCTTACTGTTTCTTATGAGGGTGGCGAAGGGGAATTGAAATATCTTATGTAAGAAGAATTTTCAGTAAAAAAAATAGTAAACCTATATATGTATTGCAACATATCTTTACATTTTCAACAAAATAGATCAATTTTCAACCGAAAAGATGTTTCTATTAGCAACAATAAAAATTTTCCACAGACTACATGAAATTTCAACCAAATGAACTATAAGTGGAATAATTGAATCTTCAGTTAAAACAGTGGATTTTCAACAACAAGGAATTAAAAAAAAATTTTAATTGTTATTCAAAGAAATTAATTTTCAACGAAAAAAATGAAATTTTCACCGTGAATAATAATATTTTACCAAAAAAGATGAATTTCCAATCAAACAGTTGAATTTTCAATTAAAGAAGAAAATATTTCAATCAAATATGGAATGTAAATTTTCAATTAATAATAGCGAAGGGGAATGCGATTTCGGGGCCTGGCGCGAAACAGCAAAAGTTATCGGTTCCACGATCGATTGATGCAACCAAAAAAATATGGGCTTAAAGGTACTCCATTGTTCACATCCAGCCCCTTGACCCGCTCGCTGGGGGGTGTATTGTTCCGCTCAAGTCGAGTTGGCATTGTTTTTAAAAGCCTAATATTTCCAAAATTTTCCGTCACTAGTGTTGAAAACTAAGTTTTATCACAAGGACTCATCATCGATGGCGGAATCGATCACTTTTACTGTTTTTCGTCAGGGTCCCAAAATCGCATTTGCTACGCAATAATTAGAGAAAATTCATTTTCAGCCAAAAAAGAAGAATTTACAACAACATAATTAAATTTTTAATCAAAAAAGATTTTTTAGTCAAGGAAGGAAAAAAAACCTTCACAAAATATTAAATTTTCATGCCAAAAAGACGAATTTTCAACAAAATAGTTGAATTTTTACGTCAAGAAAGATGTGTTTCTTATAAAATATTTGAAGTTGAAGCCTGAAAACGTTAATTTTCAATAAAATAGGTGAATTTTTGACCCAAAAAGACGTACTTTCAACCAAACAGGATGACTTTTTCACAAAATTGTTAAATTTTCAATAAACTAATGAACTTCCCAACCAAATAATAGTTTCAGCCAAAAAAGATGAATTCTGAAAGAAAAATTGAACACTTGTTAGTTAAAACAAATAAAAATTGAATTAAAAAAAATCAGTCGAATTCAACTAAAAAAGACAAATTTTCAACAAAATAGGTATTCTTCTACCAAAGAGATAAATTTCCGACAGAAATAATAAATCTTAACAAAAATTAATGTTCAACAAAGTAGTTCAGGTTTTAACAGAAAAAGATGAATTCAATGAATAATTCAATAGTTTATATGTCAACCAAAAAATATTTGAATTTTAAATTAAAAACAGCTGAATTCAAGAGAAGAAAATACGAATTGACAATACAAAATTTGAATTTACAAACCAAAAAGATGTATTTTTAACAAAATAGTTGAATTTTCCACCAAAAGAAATGATTTTTTAATAAAATTGTTGAATTTACAACAGTATAAGAAAGTTTTCAACCAATTAATAAAATTTGTAACCACAGGAGAAATTCCTAGACATAAAAATTATTTAAAAAAAAATTATACTTCGTACGAATCAATTGTTATTACAACATTTTGTTTTCGAAATCTCATTTCATTAAGGTTGCACTTTTTTCTACTTAACAGAATTTATATGCATGTTTGTTATCTAAGAGTACAAAATCTTAGTATGGTTTGGGGGGAGGGGGGTCCAGAGCAAATCTTACGGTATCTTACATACTTATAGGAAGTGGGGGAGGGGGTTCAAAATTTCAGAAAAAACGCCTCACATAATTTGTGGATTATCCCTACACTTCAGCTTCACTCTATCGAAAATTCCCTGACTTTTTCATGTTTTCCCTGATATTCCCTGACTTTCCATGACTTTCCAGAATTCCCTGACCTGCAGTGGGACTCCGATACCGTGTCGAAAGTCAAAAATCGAACGGACCTCTTTTTCTAACGTGTGGAAATAGAAAGAGAGATTCGTTCGATTTTGACTTTGAAACAGCATCAGAGTCCCACTGCTGTACAATTCTGTACATTGAAGATAGTTTTAAGAATTTAAATTAACAAAAGATATCAAGTTGTAGGTTTTAGGGTTTCGCAGCCCCTGGCAGAAACCCTTATAGTTTCGGTCGGGTGTTCGTTCGTCCGTCCATCCGTCGTCCTCGTTTCCTGGGAGAAGAAGAGTTGGGCGGGAAAGGGAAGTATGGGAGGAATGAAGAGTCGGAAAGAAGATGGCGAATGGAGGAAGATAAGGTAAGGACGGGAATTTAGAAGAGGGGAGAATGGGGAGTAGGGATGGGGGAAGATAGGAGACAAAATGTTAAGAGAAGTGAGAAGAAGGGGTGAGTGGGTAAGCGGACGTAGAGAGAGGTAGCCGGGGAGGAAATTGGAGGGGAAATAGGGACAGGGAAAAGGAGGAAGTAGGGGGAAGAAAGCATGTCTGGGTAGGGAAAGTAGTGGTGGGGATTGAGGGGATGTGAGAAAGGGGGACGGAAAGTATGGGAGGTGATCCAGGGGATGGAAAATGAGAGAGTGTGGGGAGGGTGAGGGAGCGAAAGTATGGAGATGGGTAGTTACGAAGGGATATTAGGGGAAAGCAGTACAGGAGAAGTAGGGAAGGAGAAGTGATTTGAGGAAAGTAACTTTTTAGTAGGCTACGTCGCTACGAAACCCTTTTTTGTAGGGGTATGGCGCCTAATGTGACTAATTTTTTTTTTGAGACTGCTCTTGTATTTGAATATCAGGATGAGGAATAATATTTGCGTAAATCTGGCAAAGGAGCCTAATGAGAAACAATAACTGTTTTTCAATCGAAGCTCTAAGAACATCTGAAGCAACTAGAAAACATTGACAGTCAACATAGACATGTGAGCAACTCGATATTAAGGTTTGGAAAGCTTACCTTTCCGAGTGGCGTCGTTGGCTGACCCGCAGGAGTAGGATCCTTTATGTAAATGTTCCACGTGGCAACGCTGTTGATAGCCTTGTCAGAAGCGTAACACCGCCATAAACACTGAATTAACATCGCAGCTGCCGGAATCTGCCGGTTGAAGTGTTTCTGTCTCTGCTTTTGCTGCACTTTCAGCGCAAAACCCGAGCCCAGAATACCCTGAAATAAGGATCAGAGTCTGCTGACAGGATCCGACTTCCGCTCACGTCAGCTTAACCTAAGTATAATGAGTCGTTCCACAAACCCACCTCAGAAGAATATTGAAACATTCAATGGATTCTGTTCAAATTAACCACTCCAGTTATTTCAAATAAGAACTTTTTACAAAAAAAGAATGGAATATGGGTATTTTCCGCTTGGCAAGATTTTCTCATTTTATCAAATTTATTCCGATCTATTCATTTCTTATATATTTGCTTTTGACATATCTAGGAGTGATAAAGAGCTTATTTTGCTGAGTTTTCAATATTTTTTTCCGAGCGGTAGGAAAAACTAAACCAACGAAAACACCTCTTTTTTAAATTCTATATGCGTTTATTCTATTTTTTACTTCTATAATGTTAGCGAAATTACGGAATCGAGCTGGAGCATGGGATAAGTGGAATTCTGACAAACTGGAAAGTGTGATCTGCTCGTAATATTAGAAACTGAATTCTCGTTAAGGTAGTAGAAAATAGTGTGTTTCACTTTTTTGTGTCCAAGAGCCAAAAAGAGCATATTCCCTCCGCAAGAAAAAAAATACGATTTTGTAAATTTTATTCAGAATCGTCAATGTTAGGTGTATCGACTTGACCCTGTATATTTCTGTTCATAATTAGCCATAGAATACAAATCATAATTTACTTTTTAAATTTCACTTCCCATAAGCCTGTTTTATAGGGTCCAAAAAAACCCCATAAGTGGAAAATTGGGTTTTGCGAATTTTGGGCACTCATTTTTTTTCTTCATATTACTTATGTACAAATTATTTCTAATTCATACAATATTACTTTATACTGATAATTATATTTTTAAGTGAATTCTTTAAACAATTTATTAATGTTTATAGCCATTTTCTTTCAGAATGCAGTTAGAAAGTCACCGTTTTTTCTGAAGTTTCTAACTTTCTTCCAACTTTCTAGTTCAAAAGGGACAATGATCAATTACAGTTAAAAATAATAATTGTTAAGATAATGTATCATTTTTTAAACTAATATTTCAATATTATTATTAATAATATTAATATTTTTCAATTTAAGTCAGGTAAAACTCAATTCAAATTTACAAAAATATAATTGCTTAAACAATTTATGATTATGTTCTAACAATATTCTCTTTGCGTAATGCTAGAAGGTTGCGTTTTTTTTTTTGAAATTGTCAACTTTATGTCCACTTTTCACTTAAAGTGAGTTAATACTTAATGAAATTCAACAAACATAATTGTTCATATAATTTATTATTGTCTATGACTATCTTCTCTTAATGTAATGCCAGAAAGTTGTGGTTTTGTCTGAAATTTCTAACTTAGCTTCGGCTCTTTAGTTATAAAACAATTTCTTTTTTTTTGTGGATATATTTTCTTATGGAGATATTTTTCTGAAATAGAACCAGACATTTATAATATTCTTCAAATTTCCTGTATTATTCATATTGAATTTTATTTTTCCTTAAAAGAGTTAATGAGAGCGAGAGTAACAGCCTTTTTGTTTGAATTAATATTTTTTTAACACTAGAAAAAGAGTGAAAATACTTCACTCATAAGAAATTGAATACTATTTAAAAAACTATTCTTGTTGATGTTCATTTATTATTTGTTCATAACTAAAAAGTCAAAAAATTTCTAAAAATTTCAGAAAAAACGCATTTTTCTTGGAATAAAAAATCATCTCACTAAGTAAAACGTGGGAAAAAGTACAAAATATAAGAAAAGTCTGCATCTGCCGAGCATTTTTTCAAGAAAATATTATTTGAAACAATAAAAAATTCTTCAAACAATTATTTTTTAAACTTGAAGTAATTATTACCTCACAATAATTTAAGAGTGGACAAACAGTGACAAATTTTAGAATAAATCGCAATTTTCTAGCATTATTCAAATATAATATTATTAAAAATAATAATATATTGTTTGAATAAATATTTTTGTTATCCGAATTAATTACTACCTCCCTCTAACTAAAAAGTAGACAATTGTTAAGAAGAATATTTTAAAAATAATAATAAATTGTAAAATTAAAACTTGAGTTAATGATTACCTCCCTCTTATCAAAACGTGAACAAAAAGTGGTAAATTGAAGAAAATACCGCAACTTTCTGACACTATTTAAAGAGAATATCGTTATAAATAATAATACATTGTACACATAACTATGTCTGTTAACTTGAGTTAATTATAACCTTACTCTCAGTAAACAGTGGACAAAAAGTTGACAATTTCAGAAAACCCGTAACTTTCCAGCATCATTAAAAGATATATTAAAAAAATATTAAAATTTTTTTAAAAATTAAAATCAATTTTTATTTGTATGTATATTTAATCTCTCCCTTTTACGGGTTTGAGGGCCTCCGCTCCCTGTACATATATTTACATTTCATCCTTAACCTAACTTAACCGCTGCTTATATTCTAATGTTTCGCCTTACTTAAATAACAATAATATTATAACTATTGGTTCTTAAACTTCTACAAATGAGCCATCTTCCAGGGCTTCCGTTTTCTCTTACCATAAAATACATTTTTACCGATTTAAAAATTAAAAATTTTTGCTAGTTACTTTCCTTTAGACAGGATCACCCGTTTGGCTCTGCCCTGCTCCCTTGCTTTCTCTCACTTCTTCCAGTTTTTTCATCCACGTCACTCCCTGTCCATTACCATCCAAAATCCATCTTACACACTCATCCACACTCAACTGTCCATCTTCCTCCCCTGTACACCTCTCTAACACATGTGCCCATGACTCCATTTCGTATCCACATACTCTGCACAGATTGTCCTCTTCATCCATCCAATATCTACAGGATCTCACTCCTTCTCCCATTCTAAACCGTACCACTCTATTCCATTTGTCTCCCTTTTTTATTTTTTGCAAATATTCTGGTTCCGCTAACCCTTTGACCATCATATACCATCTATTGTACTTCGAATCCATCATCTTTATCCATCTCTCTTCTCCTTGTTTTACTAATAGCTCTAACTCTATGTTCTCCCACTCCCGTACCCCTTCTTGTATATCACAAGCCCTCCTCATTTTTTTCCTTTCTTCCTCCCATTTCGAATTTCCCAAATTGCCTCTCGTCTCCTTATTCCGAACTTCGTCCAAGCACACTTGTGCTATTCTGCTCCCTTCTCCCCTTTTCAGTTTCTCTTCAAACTTCCAGGCTCTCTTAATTTGTCTAGTTACCATTTTTTCCCTTCCTATTTCTTCCCTTAACATGTATCCTGGGCAACTCCAACTAATCCCCATTACCCATCTCAGAAATCTCTCATGCATGCTTTCCACTTTCCTATATTCCTTCCATCCCCAGACCTCCACTCCATAACACAACACCGCCCAAACCAACGAATCAAACATCCAAACCCTCATTCTCCAATCGTCATTGAACCTTCTCTTTCCTATACCCCATACTTGGCCCATTACTTTACTCGCACATTCGATTCTTTTCCTCACCTGTACCTCATTTCCCCCTCCTGCCTCAAACCAAAAACCTAAGTAACAGAACTCCTCCACACTTTCCACTGTTTGTCCGTTCATCTTCCAAACGTAACCTATTTTGGACTTTCTATTTCTGAAGCACATCACCTTGGTCTTCCCTACGTTCACCGTCAGTTCTTTTGTTCCCACATACTCTTCGAAAATTCTTATCATTAGGTTCATCCCCATCTCATCGTCTGCTAAAAAAACTACGTCGTCCGCGTACGCTAGAGAATATAATTTGCTATTACCCAAAATCGTCCCCCCTTTCCCTTTCTCCTTTAGCTTCTCCTCTAAATCTGCCAGCAGCATATTAAATAGTAGCGGACTCAACGGGCACCCTTGCCTTAGACCTCTTCCTGTCCAGAAAACCTCCCCCTTTTCTCCCCCTATCTTCACCCTAATCCTGGTTTCAGTAAAAATTTCCTTTATCCTCTCCACCAACCCTTCTTCTATTCCCCTCTCTTTCATTGCCCGCCATAGCACTTTTCTATTCACTGAGTCAAAAGCTGCCTTAAAATCTACGAACAAGGCGACTAATTTCCCTCTTTTTCTCCCTAAGTTTCTGTTAACCAAGTAGTTGAGTACGTTAATGTTATCTATTGTCCCCATTCCTTTTCTAAATCCCGTCTGATTGTGTGGAATACTTTGTTTCTCTTCTATCTGATTCTCTAACCTTTTTCTTAGAATTTCTGCGTATATTTTATAACCCACTGGCATGAGAGTGATCCCTCTGTACACTTCTACCTTCTTACCATCCCCTTTCTTGACAAGCGGTACCACCAGCCCTGTCATCCACTCCTCCGGCCACCCTTCTCCTTTCCAGACCTTGTTGCAGATCTTCCACATCCCTTCTCTAATCCCTTCTCCTCCATACTTTATTGCTTCGTTCTCCATACCATCCTCTCCTGTAGCCTTGTTTCTTTTCAGTCTATCTATCGCCTGATCCACTTCTTCTCTTGTTATTTCGTTCCCTTCCTCCATTTCTCCCTGTACTATCTTTCTATTTTCCCCTTTCATCCTATTTTGTTCTCCCCCTAACAGACCCTTAAAATAATCCGTCCACTCGCCCATTTCTATTTCTTCATTCACGCCCTTCCTTCCTCCTCTTTCCCTATTTATCACATCCCAGACCCTACCTTCTTTGATCGCTTTTTCTACTTCTTCCTTGTATTTCTCCTTTCCCTTTTGCTTTTTCCTTTCCAGCATCCTTTCATGTTCTCTTTTTCTCCTGTTGTACTCCGCCTTCTCTATTTCTCCTTTCCTCCATTTTCGTACAAACTCTTTCATTCTCTCTTTACTCTCCCTGCATTCCTCGTCCCACCAGCCTCTCTTTCCCTCTTCTCTTCCTTCTTTTGTACCTACCTCATCCCTTACCTTCTCAATCGACCCTTTCAACCTTTCAATTAACGAGTCTACTCCCTCCTCCTTTTCATACCTAACATTCTGCGTTTCCATTTTTTGTTTAAACTCTTTTAATTTATCTACCCCCCAGACTCCCATTTTCGTGTTCCTTTCTCCCCCTCTTTCCTTTCTCCCTCTGCCGCGCTTATGGACGCCACCTTTCAGTGTAGCTATTACTGGGAAGTGCTCAGACCCTATCTCATTCCCCACATTCATACTGCCTATCATATTCCTCATTCTTTCTTCCGCCAGGATGTAGTCTATTACTGTTTCTCCCTTACCTATAAATGTGATCGCTCCTTTTTCATCTCCTTTCATGTTGCCATTACAAATAAACCATCCTGTTTCTCCTATTACGTCTAGTAACCTCCTCCCCTCCCGGTCTATCTCTCTATGTTTGGAGCTCCTTATGTAGGTTTCCTTTTCTTCATCCCAAGTCCCTCCCCCTTGCTCGCCAGTCCAAGCATTGAAGTCACCTCCTATCAGAACCAACTCTTCCTTCTTTTCCTCCATCCATCTCCTTATTACTCTCCAACCTTCCTCTTCCCCTCTTCTTCTATATACACAAACCACCGCTATTTTGACTTTTCCAATTATTATCCTTCTTACCATTGTACCATCCTTTTCCTCCCTGTCCTCCTCTATTCTCCCTTTTATTGACAATTCTTTTCTCACCCCTGAGACCATGCCGCCCATCCCTCTACCTTTAACGTGTTCCTTTCTTGCTTCTTGCATTGTCCACACATAACCTTTAGGTAACCTCCTTTTCACCCCCTTCCAATCCTTCTCATCGACCCAGGTTTCACTCATCATAATCACATCCCACTTTTCTAACTCCCGCAAAAAACCTTCATTCTTGTTCTTCAAGCCTGAAACATTCCAGAAAGCTATTTTCACGTTTTTCTCCTCCCTTCCCTCACCTATCCTTCTCACTTTTCTTCCGCCTTGCTTTTTGGAAACCCCTCTGTTTGATCTCTAACCTCTTTTGCATCTTCCTTTTTTCTACCTTTCTCAACTCTTTTTCCCTTTTCCATTATTTCTTCTAATTCTTCGTCCCAGAACCATTCCTCCCCATTTATCCATAATCTGTCTCTCCCTATCCATACCATGCGCCCCTTTTTCTTCTCAACCCATGCCCTCTGCTCTATCTGCCATTTCCTTTTCCTCTCCCTCCAAGTCAAATCCTCTTCAATTCTTTCCCTTCTTCCTTTCAATAATTTTTTGTTCTCCATAATTTTCTTTTTTTCGTCCTCACTCCCTACTTTTACTATAAACATTCCTTCTTTTCCTTCCTTCGTCCCACCTATTCTCTTAACTCCTTCTACCCTTAGTCTTAGTCTTAGTTGTAATGTAGGCGGGGGGGCCCGTGAGGTCCCACCCCTGGCGCTCAAGCTATAAAGCCTATTGTGCCATACCCGTGTGTGTTCTCAAGGCAGTACTACGAATCCGGCCATCCTTCGCCGAGTGTTTTTGAATCTCGGTGGGTTTTTTCGTTGTTATCAACGTTCTGAGATTATACCTCTCAGGTGCCAGGCATACCTATCGCACAGTAAATGACGTCCTCCTTTGTTGATCAGGCAAAGTGATCCTCACCCACTCCGCCATTCGGCAGCCTCCCTAGCAGGCTAGGGTGTACGGAGCGATCCCTCTGAGGTCATCAGGTAGATGCACAGATTCGAAGCACTGCCCTGGTGTGTTATGTAAGTGTATGTGTGTGTGTTCATTACTCGAAATCGGCCAGCGACCATCGAGCGTGGTGCCTCCTGTAGGAGTCCCCAAACGCAAGAAGAACGCTGACACCTTTTCGAGTCTTCACAGAATCGGCTTCGATCCCCAAGGCTAGTCCCCTCGACATGGAGCCCCACCTTGGTATGATACCAGCTTTTTCTGAGGGGACCTACAGTTTAAGGTGGGTTCCGAACCACCGAAGCCCCGGTAGAAGTACATAGAAAAATTTCCATTGGTACCCGGCTCAGGGATCGAACCCCGGACCTCCTGCATGGAAGTCCGACGCGCTATCGTCTGAGCCACCGAGGCTTCTCCTTCTACCCTTACCTGAACTCCAATATCTCTCAAAAGATTTTTGATTTCCACTTCCCCTTTTTCACTCTCTACTATCAATCCCTTAACTACTATGTTATTTTTTCTCTTTGCCCTTTCTTCCCCTTCCAATCTCCTTTCAATGTCACTTAGTCTCTTCTTTAATCTTTCAATCTCATTTTGCACGTTCCCACTACTCCCTTCTCCTATTTCCGCACCCTCTGTTTCTTTCCCCATATGCTCATTCCTCATTTCTAAGTTGTTTACTCTTTCTTCCAACTGTTTTATCTGACTATTTCTCTTTTCGTCATCCTCTTTCTGTCTATTCTCTATACTCTCTAATTTACCCCATACCTTGTCCTTCTCCTCTTTCCAGAGTATATCCCACTCTTCCCACTTTTCTCTTACTTTTCTCACTTCCCCCCTTACGTCTTTCCCCTGCCTATTCATATCCCTATTCATATCATCTAGTCTCTTCCTTGTTTCCTCTCTGAACCCTTTTATGAGAGCCTCTAATTTTTCAAAAATTCCTCCGTCCCCCCTATCTCTTTCTGGTGTTTTTCGTTTAGTGAGTTTAGTCCTAACCTTCTTGCTTTCCTTGTCCCTTTCTACATCGTCCCCTTCCTCTCTTTTTCTTTTTTCTTCCCCTTCACTACTAGTCGCGCTCACTTTTTTTCGCCATTCGTCCAAACTCCTATTCGAACCCGCGCTGCCTAGCTTGTTAAGCCGCTGTAGGTTAGAGGGCCTCCCGCGTTGATGGCCCGTACCTGAATCCCTTCGCTCTGGCGTCGAAACCCTGGTCGGCGTATCTAACGTCTCTTCACAGCTACTGTCAACATCCCGCTTCTCCCCACTAACCGCGCTCACAACCACCTCACCTCTTGTTTCATCATTTACCTGCCCTCTGGCGCCCGATTGTGGGCTTCGTACCTCAAAACTCACGCGCTCCAATTTCCCTTTCTCACAACTTACTTTCACACTTTACACCCTTGCCTTCACTCACCCTTCTTCCTTTACACCTGATCTCCTCACTCACTGCTCTTTCTGCATCCACACACGCTGATTCCCTTCACCAAAGCCAAAAAAACAACACTTGACACAAAAGAGTTCTCTCACGATCGGTACCGAAAACGGAAGCCAATCAATTTTTATTTAACTTTAATTGAAAAGTGGACAAAAAGTGACAAATCTCTGAAAAATGTGAATTTCGAACTGTATTCTAAGGGAAAACTCGCAAAAAACCATGTTTTGTTTATGGGTTTTTTTGGGACCCTATAAAACAGAATTATGGACGTGAAATTGTAAAAGTAATTTTTCATGCTTACTCTACACTGTTCAAAATATTATTAAATTCAAAATACCAATGTATATTAAAATTAATATCTCAAGCATATGAAATCGCTATTTAGGTACGTGTTTATTAAATTTCATATACATTCATGATAATCGATCAGATAATTCCATTTTACACAAAATCAAAATGAGATTAGCAGTAATTTTCGATTCTTAATAATAAAACATGATACCTTCTCATAATTAATCAAAAATAAAATTGGATTTTAAGTCGAAAAGTTCAATTACGTAAATGAATCACAGACCTAACCTGCAATCAACTGTACTCACATTAAATTTCTACCATTCAGGGCAAATTTTGGAAAGAGTTACACATATGCGTTGCACTTTAATCATAAAAAGCAATTCAATCGACGAATTCTAGATTATTACTTCAATTGCGAATATTTGATAAGATTCAAAGAAATAAAAGTACTTTGAGTTTTCAAGCACGCTACTATACCGACCTGTATATTATATTTAATATAAAGTGTACAGCTGTTCATGTTTTAATGTATATCAAATTTCAACTCTCGTGTATGCAAATGACTTCATATACATTTATATTAAATTTAATACAGATTTTTCTAACAGTGTAAGGCTAATTATGAAGAGAAATGTTAAGTGTTAATTCGATACACGTTTACGGTACCTCTGAGTATCATTTTTGCTCAAAATCAAACGCTTTTTTTTGTGCATTGAAAAAAATGTTGGGGGGATATTTGTCAACATTTTATAGGTAGTAGCTCGAATATGGAATACTTTCCTGGCCATGAGCAGACTGTGAATGTGGCGCCAGTTTATTATAGACGCTGTAGGTGTGCGATTGTTATGAATTATTTTTGAAATTACTCTTTTTATTCTAAATAATCTTATAATAAATATTTCTGTTTGGATTGCGTAATTATTCTTCGTGGTATGTTACCAAATTTACATTTTTTATTAGAGTTTATGATAGAAGAAGATAGACAAATGTATTCAAAAGATTATTCAGTGACCTATTGTACATTAAATTGCCGTTCATAGAGTCTTAGAAATCCATCGAAAAGGAGGTGTATTCCATATTCGAGCCCTTTCTTGTGGTTATTTTGTAAATTTCATTTAGTTCTTATTTCTAAATTTCTGTCTTTTTTTATTGCTTGCGGTAGAGGGGGCTTTCATTTATATATCATATGCAATAAATTTTGTCGTCCAAAATCAATTTAAAAGAATTTTTTTTCGGCTTTATGTGTGGGTGTTTGTTTTTGTGGAGGGGGAGCAGGGTTTTGAACTTGGGCTGAATTGATGATTTTTTTTTATTTCAGCACGCGTGACCTTCTATATGTATGTGGATAAGGTGGCGATATGCCTTATGTGCGTGGGTGTGTATTCAAGGAGAGGGTGCATGGGTTTGGGGCAGGGCTGGCTGCAGCAAAATGTTTTCATTTCAATGTGTGTAACTTTATATATGTGTATGGAGGGCACGTGAAATATGCATTGTGTGTGCGTGTGTGTGTGTAGGGATCGCAGAGAGTTAAAGATGGGTTGAATGTATGACTTTTTTATTTTAGCATGTGTCTGTATGTAATTAAGTAAGTAATTTTAGTAAGCTGTGTGTGAAGGGAATAGGAATTGTTCCTTGTGCGAATATTTGTTTGGGGGGCGCAGAAGATTATGTTTGCGCATTTTTGAGTGTCGAGGGGAAGCAGGGAGAGGAGTTTCATGTGGTTTTGGGATTGTATAAGAGGTTTGTGAGATCAAGGTGTAAACGGTTTTGGAATTATGTTTGTGTGTGTTTATAGAGATGGGAGGGGTTTGGGCAAGGTTTTTTTTGGGTTTCAATGATTCCGTGTGTGAATGGATTTAGTGTTTGTTTAGGTTTTGTGATATTTAAAATTTGAGTATGTGAGTCTGTGGGTATGCAGAGGAGGATATGCGCCTGGTTTGAGGATTGTGTCAGGATGTAGCTGGATGCGTAGATTTATTACAGGTGTTCTTTTTTAAATTGTGTGTTTGTATTTTTGGCGTAACTCTATTTGCGTGTGTGCATTATCATTGGGTTTTGCGGTATGGCTGAATTTAGGCATTTTTTTATTTTAGTACGTGTGACTTTGTATCTGCTTTTTATAATGTGTGTGTAGAGAGTCACTATTATGCATTGTGTGTGCGTGGAGGGGGCGCAATGAGTTGAAGTTGGGCTAAATTTAGGATTTTTTTCATTTTAGTATGTGTGTTTTTGTAGGCATGTGTGAAGGTGGTATGAATTATTCCTTATGTGTATGTGTGGGCAGGGTGTAGGGGATTGTGTTCGCGCTCGATTTTGGGAATGTTTTGGATTTGAGCATGCTTGTGTTTTATTTGTGCTCAGAAGGGGTGGGGTTAGAGATTGGATTTGGTTTCCTGATTTTTTGAAAATTCTGTATTTTCGGATGTAAAGGGAGTGCAGGGGGAGGAATTTCATGTAGTTTGGGTATCTTGAGTAAGGGGTTCATAAAAGGAAGCTTTGCACGATTTTAGAATTGTGTTTTTGTATGTGAAGAGAGAGTGAAGGGGTTCGGAGTTAGGATGTTTCTTTTTCAAATATTTCCGTGTGTGGATGGTTTTTAAGTTTGGTTGGGTTTTCTGATTTTTTTAAATTTCTATGCGTGTGTGTTGCATTCGGGTTTTGAAATTTTTTAGGATGCTGTATGTGTGATTTTAGCTGCTTTTCGAGGGGTGGTTATTATCTTGTTTTTATGATATTTTGGATGTACCTAGCTAAAAGTATATTTGCGCATTTTGCATAAAAAAGCTATTGAATTTACACTGAATTCAGAAATCTAAAAATAGTGAAAATATTTCACTCACGGCTGGAAGTGCGAAAAACGATATCGCGAAGACACTGAAACACGATGCTACTATCTTCCCCATCCAGGTTTGTGGAACTGTGTCGCCATATCCGATTGTGGTGACAGTAATCTAAACAGAGAATCATCTGATAAAAGTGATTAATTAAAAGAAAGCGCACACAAAATTTATTAACATACACTCTCCTTTCTTTAATTATTATCAATTGGTCAACCTTAATAATAATAATAATAAAATATAAAATAAACCCGTAATAAACAAAAAATGCCTTCGACATATTGGGCTGTACTCATCTTAAGCCTGAAACATTAATTTTATAATATAAATAAGATAATAATTGCGGACAACAGTGAGGATCAATTTTCCAAATAATTGACTGACCAAGAAACAGCTTCTGGGGGACATTAATTGTAGGAGAATAATGGTATAAATAATAATAATAATGGTAGCTAGTCTAAATATCAAAATGCATTTAAGAGGGAAGCTTGTTTGTTTAGGCGAATGCTCATTGTTCCATTCCACCTTTTTGAAGTAAAGCAAAGATCGATTACCCTAACGGAGAGCAAGAACAACTGGGCTGTAATTATCTCGATTAAATTGTTCGACGACGCCTCATTGTCGTAACAATCTACACTACCCATCTTACTATTAGAGCATAAAGACGATTGTATTATATCAGTGAAAGCATGTGCGAATTTCTCCATGTTCTCAAGATGTTCAAATATTGCTGAGCAAAAAGGAATAGTCGCTGCAGTACTACGGAAATTATTCAAAAAAGGCTTCAATTGTTAGGAAGGTTTTCTTTGAAAAATATTCAAGGTACGGGAAAAAGTTCAAAGTAGAAATTTTTCTCCTCGAAGGGACCTACAAAAAATTCCCTTGCCTTTTTCTGTATTTGCAACTTTCCTTTCTGACTGATAAAGAACGTGTAAGGAGGCATTTTTGATCCTCAGAATGAAAGAACGAAAATGATCAATTTACAACACAATATTCGATTTTTCAACAAAAGATATTAATATTTAAGCAAAAATAGAAAAGTAGAATTTCAAGTGAAAAAATTAATTTTAAAACATATAAAATAAATTTTGAAGGGAATAGTTGAATTCTCAAACAAATTGACGATTTTTTTACCGAGAAGATTAAATTTCTATCAAAAATATCAATATTTAACAAAAAATGGAATAGCTAAATTTTCAGTTAAAGATATGAATTTTCAACTAAAATAATCAATCTTCAACCAAAAAAATGAATTCTTAGCCAAATAGTTGAACTTTCAAATGAAGAAGATAAAGTTTCAACCAAAAATTTCTTCCTGGCTGCTAAAGAATGGGTAGGAAGTCGATTGATTATGATCCTCAGGTAGAAGAGAAAACAAATTTTTCAAATGAAATATTTTAAATTTCGACAAAAAAGAATCGTTTCTAACCACGAATAGAAAAGATGAATTTTCAGTAAAGAAAATTAATTTTGAAACAAATCAAATCAATTTTGAACGAAATAGTTAAATTTTCAACTAAACAGATGGATTTTTAACCCAGGAGATTAAATTTCTATCAAAAAAGATAAACTCTCAGCAAAAAATATTATAATTAATTTTCCCGTTGAGAAAATGAATTTTTAACTGAAACAATTAACCTTTTAAAGAAAAAAATGGATTTTCACTCCAAAGAAATACATTTTAATCAAAAATAAAACAGTTATATTTTCAGTAAAAAAATTAATTTTCATCCAAATAAAATAAATGTTCCAGGAAATAGGTGAATTCTAAACCAAACATGAATTTTCATCCGAAAAGATTGAATTTTTATAAAAAATTATCAATTTTTCGCCAAGAATGAAATAGCCAAATTTTCACGTAAAGAAATAATTTTTTAACTAAAATGATGAACCTTCATTAAAAAAAATGAATCTTTAACCAAATAGTTGAACCTTCAACTGAATGAGATACATTTTTAAACAAACCTTGAAAATAGAATAGTCAAATTTTCAATTAGAAAAAGAAATTTTCAAGAAAAATACAACGAATTTCATCTAAAGAAACGAATTTTTGAACAAAAATAAAACAGTTACATTCTCTGTGAAAAAATTAATTTTTGACAACATGGTTAAACTTCAAACCGATGAAGATAAAGTTTCAACCGAACTTGGAATAGTTCAATTTTCAGCCAGAAAAATAATTTCCAACAAAATTCTTCAATTTTGAAAACAAAATTCAACTAAAATTATGAATCATTGACCAAAAAAGACTAATTCTCAACGAAAAGTGTAATGTATCACCTTCGTAAAGTTGGCCCCCCGAAGTTCAAATTTTTTTTATTTTCTTTGTACATACGTTTGTACGTCGTTTGTACTCTTTGTACATCCAAGATTTTCATTTGTACCCTCCTGGTTACCAAATTAGGGGCAACATTGATTTCGGGGGGCTCACTTCACGTGTCGCCCCGAAATAAAAATTTTTCAAATTTTTTTTTTGCATAAGTTTGTACGGCGTTTGTACTGTTTGTACATCTAATATTTTTGTTTGCACCCTCTTGGTTGCCCAGCTAGGCGTAAATCAAAATTTCGTGCCATCCCCCCGAAACTTGAATTTTTCAGTTTTTCTTTTTGCTAACATTTGTACGTCGTTTGTACTGTTTGTACATTCAATATTCTCGATTGTACCCTCTTGGTTGCCCAGATAGGCTTAAATCCAAATTTCGTGCCATCCCCCCGAAACTGGAATTTTTCAATTTTTCCTTTTGCTAACGTTTGTACGTCGTTTGTACTGTTTGTAGATTCAATATTTTTGTTTATATCCTCCTGGGTGCCCAGCTAGGAGCAAATAAGAATTTCATATAAGCCCCCCGACTTTTGAATTTTTGAATTTTTCTTTCTGATAACGTTTGTACGTCGTTTGTCCTGTTTGTACATTTAATATTTTTTTTCACCCTGTTGGTCCCAACCCCATGATAATATTAAAAGAACCCAAAAGTCCACCCCTAGTACTCTTAACGAAACAGGTTCAAAGATTCTCCAAGTAAAACAAACAATAAATTTTTTTAGCTGATAATTGAAATAGGAAAAAAAAATACAAAAGTGACCTTCAGAAAAGTCCAACGAAGCTTTCAACCCCATAATAATATTTAAAAATTCCATAAATCCACCCTTAGTACCCTTAACGAAACAGGTCCGAAGATTCTCTATGTAAAACAGCCAAGAAATTTAGAAATTGATAAGTCACAAAAATGACCCTCGGAAAACTCCAGATTATGTTTCCAACTCCATAATAATATTTGAAAAATCCAAAAATCCACTCCTCGGACTCTTAAAGGAAAACGGTCCGAAGATTCTTCATGTGAAACAGCCAATAAATTTTCAAATCGATAATAGTCACAAAAGTGAAACTCAGAAAGCTCCAAATTATCTTCCAAGCTCCAAAATAATATTCAGAAATCCCAAAAGTGCAACCTTAGTACTGCAGCGGAACAGGTCCGAAGATTCTAAACGTAAAACAGCTTAGGAAACTTGAAAATTGAAAATGGTGCCACATTCCACCTCCAAAAAATTCAAGGCTATGTTCCCAACACCAGAATAATATTCAGAAATTCCAAAAATCCACCCCTAGTATTTCTAGCGAAACAGGTCCGAAGATTTTCCACGTAAAATAGACAATAAATCTTTCGATTAAAAATGGCCACAAAAGTCACCTTCAGAAAACTCCAAAATATGTCCCAAACCCTGATATTATATTATTATTATTCTACCATTAAGCCATTTCCCTTTCAGAGTAGGCGTGACTCGCTCGTTGAGGAAAGGAGTAATGTGAGGAAGGAGGTATAGATTTTTTAGATTGATCTAGAATTCTCGTGTTATTTATTCAAATAACACGTTCGTTCCGCAACACTGCTCCGACCCAGGTTGCTGATCAGTCTCTCTAGCGACCACCCCAAGTGAAGAGCCTCACAAAGTATTACGTGAGGTTACCACTCGGCTCATTAGTATCCAAGCTCTTTTGTTTCACGGGTCATTTACTCTACCGACATCATTTTTATAAACTATTTGTCGCCACACTTTTTTGTCCTGGCATACTTCTCTAGCTTCCTTCACGTCCATGCATTTTTTCATGCAAGCTCTCGTATTTCTATGGCTTCTTATGTCTCTTCGGATTAATGTCTCATTCACAGATTCTAACCATTCTTTTCGCAGTCTGCCTCTTGGCACACTGCCTTTTACTTTACCTTTATGCGCTTGTTTTGTCAGTCGTTAATATTCAGAAATCCCAAAAATCCACCCTTAGTATTTCTGCGGGACTGTTTCATTGAAATTTCTAGGGGTGATCTTTTGGGGGTTGCATTGGCTGCCTTTAATATTATTTCTTGCCTATAATAAATAATAATTCATACAGACGGTATAAACGAAAATATTGTATTAGAAAACAGTACCAACGACGTACAAACGTTAGCAAAAAGAAAAATTGAAAAATTCACATTTCGGGAGGATGATATGAAACTTTGATTTGCTCCTAGCTGGGCAAACAAGAGGTAACAAACGAAAATATTAAATGTACAAACAGTAAAAACCACGTACAAATGTAATTAAAAGAAAAATTGAAAGATTGAAACTGAGAGATGACACGAAATTTTGATTTGCCCCTAGCTGGGCAACCAAGAGGGTACACAAGAAAATATTTAATGTACAAACAGCAAAAAAGACGTTCAAACGTTAGCATGAAGAAAAAGTTATGAATTTAAATTTCGGGGGGATGACACGAAATTTTGATTTGCCCCTAGCTGGGCAACCAAGAGGGTATAAACGAAAATATTAAATCTGCAAACAGTACAAAAGACGTACAAGCGTTAGCAGAAAGAGAAATTCAAAAATTCAATTTTCGGGGGGATTACACGAAATTTTGATTTTCCCCTAGCTGGACAACCAAGATGGTACAAACGATAATATTGAATGTACAAACAGTAAAAATGTTAGCAAAAAGAAAAATTCAAAAATTCAAATTACGGGGGCATGACAGGAAATTTTGATTTGCCCTTAGCTAGGGAACTAAGAGGGTACACACGAAAATATTAGGTGTACGAACAGTACAAACGACGTACAAACGTTAGCAAAAAGAAAAATTCAAAAATTCAAATTTCGGGGGGATGACACGAACTTTTGATTTGCCCCTAGCTGGGCAACCAAGAGAATATAAACGAAAATATTGAATGTACAAACAGTACAAGCGTCGTACAAACGTGAGCAAAAAGAAAAATTCAAAAATTCAAATTTCGGTGGGATGACACGAAATTTTGATTTGCCCCTAGCTGGATAACCAAGATGGTACAAACGATAATATTGAATGTACAAACAGTACAAACGTTAGCAAAAAGAAGAATTCAAAAATTCAAATTACGGGGCATGACAGGAAATTTTGATTTGCCCGTAGCTGGGTAACTAAGAGGGTACACACGAAAATATTAGGTGCACAAACAGTACAAACGACGTCCAAACGTATGCAATAAGAAAATGTGAAGAGTTTTAATTTCGGGGGTATACGTGAAGCTAGCCCCTCGAAATCAATTTTGCCCCTAATTTGGTAACCAAGAGGGTACCAACGAAAATATTGGATGTACAAACAGTACAAACGACGTACAAGCGTATGTGAGAAGAAAATTTAAAAAATTCGAACTTTGGTGGGCGAACTTCACGGTGGTTAATACTTGATATTTCTACCGAAAAAGATTTTAATTTGAAATTAAAAATAGTTGAGTTCGTCGAAAAAAACATACATTTTCATTAAAATAGTTGAATCATTGACAAATACCGATTAGTTTTTAACCAGTCTTGATTTTTTTACTAAAAAAGATGAATTTTCAATCCAAAAAGACGAATGTTGGAAGAAAATGAATGAATTTTTAAGAAAATTGTTGAATTTTGACGAAAATAAGAAAATTAACTTCAATTTCAGGTTGTAAAAAATTCTTCGACATGTAATAACCCTGTACAAGAGAAAATACGACTTCAGTTTTACCTCATACAATGTTTAAATACTTATATATTGTAGCATACAATTCTTCTTCGATGAGGAAAACGGAACAAGGTTAGTGACTACTGCCTGACTATAAACGAAGTTACTACTGGATCTTATAACCAGAGACTAAATACTGAATGAGAAGACATGAGTCTTTAACTTGAAATTGATGACTTGTGCTACAAACTTATGTTCACCTTCTTGTTGAATGTTCAAGGAGTTGTATAAATATGACTCATTAGGCAATTTGATTTTAGAAGAAAGTATTTAAGTATTATATTTTAAGTATTATATTTTATACTAAACATATCAACAATTTTCAATTATTTTCAACATAAACGAAATTTCAAGGGATTTCAAAAGATGTGAAAGATTTCCAGTAACTTGAAAGTATTCCAACAGATTTCAAGGGATTACAAAAGTTTTGAGTTAGAGGTTCAAATTATTTTAAAAGATTTCAAGAGTTTGGAGAAATTATCTAGTACAATTTCAGAGAGAATCTGAATTTTTCAAAGGATTTTACAAGATTATAAGGGACTTTATAGAGTTTAATCAGAGTTTAGGAAATTTTACTAAATTTCAAAGAAGTTCAAGGAATTTTAATCAATTTAAGAGGATTTCGTAGGATTTGAAAATATTTATCGGAATTTCAAAGGATTTTCGAATATTATAAGGAATTTCAAGAGTTTGGAAAAAGCGGAATTTGGAAGGATTTCATGTGGTACGGAAGTATTATCCCAAATTTTGAAGGATATTAGGGGATTTTAATAAGATTTCGAAGATTTGAAGGAATCTCAAAGATTTTTTGAGGACTTTGCCAGATTTGGCATGATTTCTAAAGATTCCAAGGCATATCCATGGATTTTAAAGGATTTCATACAGTTTTAAAGGATTCGACGAAATTTCAAAGCATTTCCGAATATTATAAAGGATTGATTTTGAGAGATTTAAAAAAATCACGGGATTTCAAAGGATTTTAGAGGATTCCATGTAATACCGAAGTATTTTCACGAAATTTAAGGGGAATCAGGGGTTTTCAATGAGATCTCGAAGATTTGAAGGGATTTGAAGAGATTTTGGTGGCTTTCCAAAGATGTGCAACGACTTTAAAGATTTTTTAAAAAGAGTTTACTAGATTCCAAAAGATTCCAAAATATATCCACGGATTTTAAAGGATTTCGTAAGATTTTAAATGATTTGACAGAATTTCGAAGAATTCCCAAATACTTTAAAGATTGTAAGACATTTAATAAGAATGTCACGGGATTTTAAAGAATTTCATGTGGCGCCGAAGTATTTTCACAAATTTTAAAGGATATCAGGGGATTTTAATGAGATTTATAGGGCTTTCGATGATTTCACGGAATTTTAAATGACTTGAAGATATTTCAAAAGATTCCAAAATTTGTCCACGGATTTTAGAGGATATCGTAAGATTTTGACAGATTGAACGGAATTTTAAAGGATTTTTGAATATTATAAAGGATTCTAAGATGTTTAAACAAACATCGCGGCTTTCCAAAAGATTTCATTAAATGTGGAAGTATTTTCACGAATTTTGCAGGATATCAGGGGATTTTAATAAGATTTCGAAGATTTGTAGGGGCTGAAAGAGATTTCAGGGGATTTTGAAAGATTGTAAATTTTTTGAAGGATTTTAAAGAATTTCACTGGATTTTTAAAGATTTTTGAAGTGCATCCACGGATTTTAGAAGATTTAAAAAGATTTAACAGAATTTCAAAGGATTTTAGAATATAATAATGACATTTGAAAGATTTGGAGAAATTGTAGTGGCCTTTAAAAGATTTCAATGAATTTTATTATTATGTAAGGGATTTTAGGAGATTTGGAGAGATAACTTCGAAATTTTTAACGAAATTTCAAGAATTTTTACCGATTTTTAGAGATTTTAAGCAATTTTAAAGGATCATAAGGGATTTTTATCGAATTTTGAAGATTTCAAGCGATGTCAAGTATTTTTACAGTTTTAAAGGGATTTCTGGAAGCTCATTTGCTTTAAGTGTTTTCAAGAGAATATGCACGATGTACACATCGAATTCAAAGGACTTAACAAAATTTTCACAATATTTAAAAAATTTTGAGGGATTCACAAAATTTTCTAAAGAATTCACAGGATTTCAAACGATTGCGAAGATTTTCAGGGATTCGCGCGCGGCTCGCTTCGCTCCTCTAGATTTTTGAACTTCGTGTTCGACATCGATGAAAAGAAAAAGTTTGTTTGCAAATATTATAAAATTATCAAAACCTCTACATATTAAGTGATTGTTAAATTT
>CAKNYM010053515.1:711422-732322 GCA_932195095.1 Andricus curvator | reverse complement strand
TTTTCGAAAGTTATCGTGGCTACAGACAGACAGACAGACAGACAGACAGACTACAGACTACAGACAGACAGACACCTTCGTAAAAATCGTTTTTTCTGACTCAGGAGGTCTCAAAACGTGGAGATTTGATGAAAACCGACTATGTCAAATTTTACATAAAACCAATACCTTCTCATTAGAATGAGAATGTAAAAAGTGGATCGTTAAAAAAAACTCTGTGAACCAGCAGCTCTAACTATTTTAAATTGAACCGCAGCTTTTCGTCGGTGAATTTGGTTAAAATTACTATTTCGCATTCAGGTTATTTGAACTGACTTCTTAAAAGAGTAGGATGAACGATTTCAAATAGTAGGATGCACTGTACCAGTTGGTAACCGTCCACACTCAGGAGAATAAGAGTTACTATTTCGTGTAGTATGCCTTACTTCTGTGAAGAGTAACTTTGCCGATTTCGCATTGTAACAAATATATGTATATGTATATATGCACTGCACGCATTCTATACACGATTTATAAATAGATTAGCTCCAAACTTTCGACAACAAAAATGATGTGAAACGACGATCGATTTAAAAAGAAAAAAATTATTTATATATGATTTCTGCACTTAATTTACGATTATTCTTACACAATTGCACGCACAGAGCCTTACACATATGATCGCACGCTCAAACGCTTTGAAAAATCGCACCCGCTGGGGTATCGAACCCTACCTGACTACCTAAAACCTGTCCTAAAACATAAATCTAGCGCACGCATTAGTCTAGTGAGCTACGGAACCGCTTAGATTTTTCTGACAAACTCTCGGTCAAGCGGTTTCTCTGAGAAAAACGTGGCCAGCTAAGATATTATAATAAATAATTACTTAAAATTTTCTTAATTAATCTCTTACTGATGATTTCTAATATTTTGTAACGAGCTTGGGAAGAATATTTTGCTTGAAAGTATTAACTCACACAGTAAATATATTATTAGTAATTTATATGTATATTATTAGAGGAGAGTACCCGAATATGAGATATTCTCGTAATATGAGATAGCGGGGTTTCAGCTAAACTAAGAGGCGCACTGTGTTGGTTCTATCACTAACTTGTAGCCCTTGAAGAAAGAGTAATTTCTTGGTAAAGTCAATTTTTTATATTGCTTCTAAAGATTATAAGCGAACTTTTTGCGAAATCGGTGATGGTCGAGTTCTTGGATGGTAAGTCTTGAAACCCTATTTATTATCTATTAAATAAGTATTTAGCAGTAAAGTCGGCCTGGAGGGATAGGGACTGAATAACTAAGTAGGAAAATATAGACAGTGGTCAAGTTTTTCATTGTACAGGTTAGGTGTAGTAAGTGAATAGTTGCACGGTGTGGTTCTCATAATATGAGATACCTGTGGTACAATGCATCTCCTGCTCCAGCTGGACACACTCTGGCTGCGCGGGGGAAACTGGTTACAAATGGGATTGTGACTACTGTAAAAACTGAATATATCTGAATAACAGTGAGTTTATACTTCGGAAACATAGAATAAAGTTTTTCATCAAAAATAATACTTTATTTTGCATTTTATTAGCGATTTCCTGGGGTATCTCATATTATGAGAATAGTTTGACGAGTTTGGAAAAAGCACTTTTTTTACATTTTTTGGATTTTCAGCAAAAATAAAAATTTGATAAAATTTTTCATCTCAGCACCTTATCGCAAACTAAATTACCTTTAAAATGACCTGCATTAATTTTCAATTCAGTCCATAGAGTTCCGGCAATCACACCAAACAGAGTTGGTATCTCATATTTGGGTACTCTCCTCTATAAAATGAATTGAATTACAATTTTTAAAAAGTACATATTTTGTATTATTGAAAATTAAGGCTTGAAAAAATGTTTTCGAATGAAAGTTTTGGAATTTTAATTTGATTTTATTATAATCTCACTGTATTTAAAACGCAACATTCATTTACATAACTGATATATAAATAAAAACTAGTTTAAACATCGTAATAATATATCAAATGCAAAATCGAAATCACTATTTTAAGATGAGACAAACGTTGAATTGTGATTTAAATTTAAATTTTTTGCACAAATAAAATTTTTCTCATGAGATATGGGGATGCTGAATTAGAATAAAAACTGTTTAAAACAAAACAAAAATATTCGTTTCCGAGAAATTGATATCAGGTTGCACAGTCTTCCCCTGTTTTTCTTAGTTTCTCCTTTTTTCTTGAAATTCCCCTTTTTTCCCCTATTCTCAAAAACCTTCCCCCTTTTCCCCTTGTCTCTTTAAATATACGATATTTGAAATTGTACCCATTATTGAATAATAATTAAAGCAATTATAGCACTTAAATAAATTATTTATCAATAAATAAGGTACAAGTTCCAAGTTCAGACCATTAAAAATAAATACACTTGAACAAATTTGAAGATAAAACATTTTAAAGCAATTTGACAATGAGAAAACTGCCGACAGAAGTTATTATCCAATATAAAATTGGAACAGTTACAAAATATATATTATTTTTTAAATAAGTATTAGAAGATTAATACATTTTAGTTGAAATGTACAAAGTTAAATACCTAAGTAAAAAATGGAATATTCCAAACTCATCAACTGCAATTTTAAATGTTCTAACTTGAGCAATTTTTAATTTTTTTAAATTTTTACTTGAAAATTTAACTATTTTTGAAACTTTTTTTGGTTGAAAATTAATTGTTTTAAACTCACAATTGAACTATTCCATTTGTGTTTGAAAATTGATCTTTTTTAGTTGGAAATTCAACTATTTGGTTGCATGTTCAAATGTCGTTCAAAAGTTACATTTTTTGGCAGAAAGTTGGTTAAAAATGTAACTATTTGGTTGAAAATATATTTATTTTGTTGAAAAGCTGTCTTTTTGGTTGAAAATCAAACTACTTTTTTAAAAAAGGACTTTTTCAAACTGAAAATTGCAATTTTTCATCGAAAATTATTTTTTGCATAGAAAGCTTATATTTTTGAGTCAAAAATTCGAGTGTATTATAGAAAGTACTTTTTTTGGCACGAAAATTCAATAAAAAGGTAGAAAATTGTTTTTTTTTTTCATTTGAAAATTAGTTTCTTGAAATGAAAATGTAGCAATTCCATTTTTGGTTCCAGGTTGATCTTTTTTATTTTGAAAATTCAAATATTTGGTTAAAAATGTATGTAATCTGTTAAAAATTCGTCCTTTTTTTGTAGAAAAATAATCTTCTTGGTTTAAAATTCGACATGTTGAATACAATTTTTATTCTTCATTGGCTAAAAAATCTTTTTTGTTTGAAAACTCAACTCTTGTTGAAAATTCGTGTTTTTGGGTTAAAGATTCAACTGTTTTCTAGAAAATTTGAATTTTCTCTGGAAAATTTAATAGTTTGGTGATTTTTGAACAAATTTGTTAAAAATTAATTTCTTAGTTAAAAATTCATCATTTTAGTTAAAGTTTTTTCTTGTTTGTTAAAAAGTAGGTTTTTTAACTAAAAATTGTAATGTTTGGTTGAAAATTAACTTCTTAATTATTAGTTCATATTTTCGTGTTGAAAAATCAACTGCATTGTAGAAAATTCAACAATTTGGGAGAAAATTCAGTTTTTTCAATTGAAAATTAATTTTTTGAAACGAAAATATAACTATTCGATTTTTGGTTGAAAACTGTTGTTCTTAATTCAACAATTCAACTATTTTGTTCAAAAATTATCTTACTCGTTGAAAATTTGAAATTGCGAAAGTTAAAAATGAATTTATTGCTCAGTTACAATATTTTTGAAAATGTACAAAAACATCTTTTTTTTTTTTGGATTGAGTCATATGCACACATTTAAAAAAAAGTTGAATATGTCGAAACTGAAATTTATTCAGCTTGAACCAAAGAAACATTTTTTTATTTTTCTTTTTCGGAAAAAAATGTTTGTCGTGAATTAGGATTTTTGGGATTTCATATCTTTTTTTGCGATTTTCGAACGTTATAAACACCACCAAAAAAATGTTTCCCATGGATAAAAAATAATAACATGTTTCTTTGGTTCAAGGTGACTCAATTTCAGGTTCGAATCAATCCAAAAAACATGTGTTTGTATATTTTCCAAAAGTTTTCAATAAGGAAATTTTTTTTTTAATAAAAAAAAATGGTTTAATTGTAAATTTAAGAAAGAGAACAGAAGATATTAACTGATTTCAATTGTTTTAAATTTAGATTGGAAGTATTAATTATAGTAAGGATAAAATGACAAATCTTGGAAAGAAATATTTATGAGAACAATGTCAAACATATCAAAATTGTGTATTTAACTAATTTTATTTTTTCCCGGACTTTTTTATTTCACTCTGGATGGGTTTCCAACGATCTAAGTATATCCAATTTTTAAAAATAAATCTTTAATGGCAGAAATCCATGAAAAATCATTAAAAGTTATTTAAAAATGTAACATTTCTTACGAAAAGGTTGTTTGTTTTTTTTGACATATGAAAATAAATGTTTAATCTTTTCCCTATTTTCCCCTTTTTCGTCCGAAAACCACCCTATTTCCCCTTTTTGAGCTCCTTTTACGCTGTGATCCCTGTAATATCAAAGATCGCGGTATCATAGTAGTATGGTACATTTTATTGTTGTTGAAAATCTGAAAAAAAATTAGAAAATATATTTCTTTTTCATGAAATGGTAGTAATTTTTACAAATTATTACTACGTTAAAATTGGAAATTAATTTGAACTCAAATTTTATTACAAATTATTTTTTTATTATTGGTTCAAAAAATTATATGTCGAAAACAATGTATTATTCTACTGAAAAAAAATTCTTCCAAATAATATAATATTTTAAGCTAGGTGGCTTAATCAAGTACGATCCTAATCAATTTTAGTGTTATAAGAAATCAAAAGTATCATAAGCAGAAAATTCCATAGTAGAAATAATGTAAAAAAAAAGTATTCTTTTTATATATAATTCTTCAGAATATTTTTAAATTCTGAAAATTTTGTACAAAACAAAAAAACAGTATTGAAGTATAAAGTAGAGTTATTCACTATGTTGATTTATAATAATTATCTCAACTGATATTATGATAAAAGAGAAAACATTATAAAATAGTTTCCGATAATTTATTTAATTTTGTAAAATGTGAGTGCAAAAATCTGTTGTTTTGCTGATAAGCTAGTTATAAGTCGTCCTTCTTTTTTAATTTGAAACGGACCGCCTAAAAAATGTTGCGGACCGAGCCTACACGTTTCTAGTTGTGCCACTGAACTTACTTACAATTTCAAATAGTAAGGCTAACAATCTCGCGCAGTGCTTATTGCAATGCGAAAAAGCAGATCGAACTCACTTGCAAAAGTCAAACTCACAATTCTTTGCTTACTATGAAAATTAGTTATTCATACAGTTTACATGTTCAAATGTACTATTTCAAATAGTTATTGAAGCTACTTGTTCTAGTAATCTTTCTTTTTATAATTTGAAGTAGTAATACTGACTTTAGACTTTGTATATTTTGAGATCACTATCTCATTCAGTATCAAAAACTATTTGAATTGTTTCTTGTGCAATGCGAACAAGTAAACTTCAAGTTAACAATACATAAAAGTGAATATAACTATCTACTTTTTTCCGTGAAAGATGAATTTTCAACCTAGGACTTTTCTTCCAAAAACATGAATTTTCAATCCAAAAAGAAGACTTGAAAAACTTTGTCTCCACATTTATATTTTCCATGTGTGATGTAACAATGTATGTTAACACCCTCCCCCTTCCTGGCAGTATAACGCTGTTCTTGAACGGCCTCTATGTAAACCTTTTAAAACATCTGTGACAGCTCTTATGGTACACTTAAATGTCGCGGCAATACTCACCATACTTGTAACTTGAACTATAGCAATCAAGATTTTGGTTGACACGCATTTGATAACTTATTCGCAAGCAAAACAAAATAATTTGCTATATTTCTAAGCGCTATTTTAATCTCGTATCATAATATAATAACTGTCTCGTTATATGTAGAAACTTGCAATTTCTGATAAAACGAGAAGAATGAATATTTGACTGAAGATAACAACGATCGTAAAACTTGTAAAATGAATGTTAAACGTAACTATGTATCGCTTTCCTCATAGCCGGAGTTTTTTACGACACTTGGTTTTAACGTCACAGCCATATAACGATAAAATAAAGTATCCGTTTTCATCTATCAGGATGAATTTTCGTTGAAAAAGAGCACTATATGCAAGAAAAGATCCAAATGGGATCTCAACAAGAAAATACTTTCGTTCTGGTGACATTTCTACATTGCTTACGAGCTTTTTCGCCTTCGGGAGACTAAGGATAAGAATCTCGTATAAAATCCTAGGTGGAATCAAACCCTTACAGTAAAGTGTTTTATTGTCCATCGATTCTTGGAGAACACAATCTCGGTAGCCTGATTCGCAAAATTCATTCAAAAATTACATTTTCTTTTCGGTTGAATTTTAAGCGTTTACATAAATAATGATTCCATACTAATTTCTTTACTCTATACATTTTGAAAAGAATGTAACATTTCAGAACTCCAAGGTAAAATATACAATTGAAATTATTCTAAAAGAGATTTCAGACCTTACAGCCTAAAATACTCTCAAAACAGGGGAAATAGGGTAATTCTTCAATCGAAATCGAAAAATAAATTTGTTTAAATAACATTTACGTACGTATAACATTCCTAAGGTTTCAAGTCAAAATATTGCATTTTTAACAAAATAGTCCAATTTATAATCCAAAAAGATGAATTTTCAACCAAAAAGTTGAGCTGTTTAGCTAAAAAGTCATTTTAAAGAAACATATTTAACTTTTGAACCCGAAAATGTGAATTTTGAATAAAAAAGTTCATTTTTAACCAAGAAAGATCAATTTTTTGAATATTTGAGTTTTCAACTAAACAGGTGCATTGAGAACAAAATTACATTTCTACCTAATGATAAATTTTTTTAATCCAAAAAGACGATTTTTTTGTCCGGAAAGACGAATGTTCAACAAAACAGTTCAATCCTTGACTAAATAGTAGAATTTTCAAGTAAAGGATATTAATTCTAGTCCAAAGATATGAAAGACTTTTTACTTGAAAAGAATCAACTTTCAATAATAAAAGATGAATTTTCAACCAAAAAAGATTACTTTTCTATCAAAAGATGAATTTTCAATCCGACAGGGTCAATTCTCTATTTAAAAAGACACATTTTCAAAAAACAGTTGAATTTTTGAGCTACAAAAGATGACTTTTCATCAAAATAGATGAATTTTTAACAAAATAAATAAACTAATTTTCTATCCAAAAAGACCAATGAGAAAAAAAGTTCAATTTTTGACAAAAAGAGATGAACTTCGAACCTAAAATATAACAGTAGACTTTTCAATAGAAAAGAATTACGTTTCAACCGGAAATATGAATTTTCAATCTGAAAGGACTGCCAATTGTTAGTAATTAAATATATTTTAGGTGACCTATGTAATGAGGGTAGTAGGTACAATTATTAGTCACTTAAAGGAATTTTTCAAGTTTGGAAATTGGTAAAAATCACTATTAGGCGTCACACAAAATTGTAATATACGCAGATGGATAGTAAATTTATTAAAGATTCCAATGACCATACTCAATTAAGCGTTAAAAGTCGTAGATTATTTATATTTAATGAAAATAACAAAAATGTCAAAAAAACACCATCATTGTCCGAGCACATTCTCATCGCGCGCGGCTCGCTTCGCTCGCAAGTTTGAGCGCGCCTGGGGCGCGCGACTGTTGGTTCTCGCGCTTTGCGCTCGATAATATATTTACCTCGTGCTACGCGATCGCTCTTTGTATTTCCCCCACATATATACACAGGCCTTTCAAAATTAACGGTAAGAGCATCGCCAACTGTAATTTGGTGATTGTGAATTCTCTTTTGTTAAAGCACCTTCGGCCTTAAAAAACACATTCTCATCACGTATCTCGTGCTTCGCACTCGATTTTGTCCGAAATCTGAAATTTTCTACATTATGTCGAACACTTTGATATCAAATGTCATGATCATCATGATTAATTTAATATTTGTTTCTTATTTTGAATTAAATTTTATTTTCAGCTACCCTAAAAAATGTATCATTTCAATAAATTTATAGTATTACAATTCATAATGTGCATTAGTATTGAAACATACGTATTTTAATTGTCATAAATTTGATTTGTTTCTTTTCAATGTTATTTTATACACTTCAAACTAAAAATACGCATCCTAGCTTAAAGTGGTTTTGAGAAAATTTGTAGATATAATTTAGGCGACAAATTTTGTTAAATAAAATGTTATTGTAGCTTGTGTCCTTTTTCTAAAAAGGTAATTTTTTGTTTTTAATATTTTTCATAACCAGAGCTTATAACAAATTTGTAGATCATTTTGGTTGAACAACTTTTGTCTTTTCATTTTTTTTCGTCTCTTATGTCGTTTTTCCAGAAGTTTAATTATTTGCTTAATCTTGTTTCTTACGATAAAAAGAAAATCTACTTGTTCTATCTAAAAATTATCAATAAGAAATTTTTAGGTCCTTTCAGGGCGAACAACTTTTGTTGATTCATTTTTTTTCGTACCTTGTGCCGTTTTCCAAAAAATTCAATTTCTTTATTTTTAATGTTATTGTTTACAATTGAAACAAAAACTACCCGTCCTATCAAAAAATTAATAATGACAAATTTGTAGCTCTCTTTCTGGATGAGCATCTTTTGTCAATTCATTTTTTTCATAGTTTGTGTCGTTTGTCCAACAATTAAATTGTTTAATTTTTAATGTTGTTTTTAATTTTCTAATTTTCATTCAAAGACATACATTTTTCACCACAAGGATGAATTTTCAACAAAGAAGGTTAATTTTCTACCAAAAAAGATTAATTCTTAATAAAATTTTCAAAATTATCAAACAAATATGTGAAATTTTGAAGGAATTTTTAACCTAATAGTTAACTTTTGAACCAAAGAAATGAACTTTAAACCAACAATATTAAGTTTATACCAAAAAAGTTTAATTTAAAAAAAAAGGAATTTTCAACCAAATAATTGAAGTTTAAACTGAAGAAGATAAATTTTCTACCAAACATGGAATAATTAAATTTTCAGTTAAAAAAATTAATTTTCACAAAAAAAAAAAAATAGTTGACTTTAAAAGAGAGAAGATTTTCAACTAAAATGATGAATCATCAACCAAAAAGATTAATTTCCAATAAAGTAGTTTCACTTTCGACTAAGTACTTGAAGTTCCAAACAAAAAATATAAATTCTCAAATAAAATATAATATAATAGTTGATATTTCAATCAAAATGATTTTAATTTTAACCTAAAAACAGTTGAATTCCACCAGAAAAGACGAATTTTCAACCAAACATGGAATAATTAAATTTTAAGTTAAAAAAATTAATTTTCATACAAAAAAAATTAAATAAAATAGTTGAATCTAAAAGAGAGAGGATTTTCAAGTAAAATGATGAATCATCAACAAAAAGGTTAATTTCCAATAAAGTAGTTTCACTTTCTACTGACTACTTGAAGTTCCAAACAAAAAAGATCAATTCTCAAATAAAATATAATAGTTGATATTTCAACCAAAAAAGGTTTTAATTTTAACCTAAAAACAGCTGAATTCCACCAGAAAAGACGAATTTTCAACAAAAAAGTTCAATCCGGAAGCAAAAAAACTACTCGTCCTATCAAAAAGAGATCACTGATAAATTTGTAGATCTTTTTTGAACGCACACTTTTTGTTGATTCATTTTTTTTGTGAACCTTACGTCGTTTTTCCAAAAATTTAATTTTTTCGTTGTTAATGTTATTTTTCATGATTAGAACAAAAACTACGCATCCTATCAAAAAATAATTAATGACAAATTTGTAGCTCTTTTTGGGTTGTGATAATCTCGTAGGGCGTTCAAAATACAACGTTTTTCTTTTTATAACATTTTTTTATATCATACGTTGTTTGACTTGGAATGTTCATTTTCGTTTGTTTTTTGGAATTTTGCAAATGCTATCACTACGGTATTTTTTTTTCATCCAAAAAAGTCATGAGGATAAATTGTACGTCTTTTCTGTACTACTAATAACCGTAGATATAATTTTTATTAGATTGTACCGATCATCCTACTATGTTTAATATCTGAAAAGGAAGTTTTCACTCTATAATATAAGAGGAACTTTAATATTTAAAAGATCCATCAATACAAGCTTCAAATTCTCAAATATATAGTATCAACGGAATATTCATTTTTGAACGAAATATTAACTTTGAAATTATAAATATAAAATGATCTTGGTTATTTTAACGAAGATGGTTGGTAACACTGAGCACACTTCCAAAAACATTTTTTTTCAAACAGCGAGGCTATATTTATTGCAAAAGTAAACAAAAATACGAAAAATTCCAGGTTTTCAAACAAATTCCCGGGTTTTTTCCAGTGCTGTAAATTCTAGGCTAATTCCCTGTTTTCCGGATTTCCTGGTCCTGGCTAAATTCGATAGAATTCTGAGAAGCTTCATGAAATATAGATGTCACTTTAAGTTTCTAAAACTCACCTATTATACATATCGGTTTTCTGATAAACCTCAGTCGTCCACAGCATCCCATGTACTTCGATCGGCAGCCGGCGCTCCATAGTCGCACCAAATATTCGACACCAAAAAATACCACCAAACATATTTCCTGAAAAAAAGAGGGTATATCGTAATATTGTAATATTCTCATTCAAGTTCCGTGAATAACCCGCATGGAAAAATGTCATGGCAGTCTGGTGTCAGGTCTTACCCAGGTCTGACATAACTAGACCGTATAGACTGGAATGTCTGGTCTGGCCCAGGACTGGCGCTGATTAGCTATCGAAGACCAAAAAAAGTTTTCATTTTGGTCATTAAAAAAATAAAGGGACTCCAGTCAGCAGCTGACTAGCCTCCAACTAATGGCTAATCAGCCATTAACTAGTGGCTGACCGGCCAATATACTAGCAGCTGACATACGGTCTGGCCTGCGGCTAAAAAAAAAAACGTTACACTTTTGACCAGGCTCAGGCGTGGCCACCTATCAGCGCCAAGACTAGAAACTAGACAATCTGGTATGGGCCAGGCCAGCGCCAAAAGATTTTTCCACACGAGTCTAGCCAATGAGGTCTACCTTCGCCAAAAAATGTTTCCTCGTAAAGCTCGAGAAATTATATCGCATGTTCTGTTAGATTACGTGTTGGGCGTATAAAAGTATAAAGTTTCACGCAGATTTGTTGTAGATCAATCTTTTTTTATTTGACGTACGAGCCGCAAATTTCAGTGGTTGCGAATATGATAAAAAATTTGTAGCGTGATAAAAAGGGCATTAGTTTTTATATCAAAGTTCAAGATCAAGGCAGACAAAAAGACAGGAATGGATGATAAGAGGAAAACTCTTTGTTACTTTGCCCTAAGTGAATCGATCTCCTTTTAAATGTTTTTCCAAAGAAAAATCTTCAGAATGGAGTAGGGGAAACGAGTACGAGGTGGATACTAGTACGAACTGAACAATGGAAAAAAGTGACTGGGATTCAAAGCAACATTTCTGTAGTATTTTTTATGAGTAGCGATATTTGAAAAGAGTTTTATAATTAGCCTTTTTATCACTTACTTGCTATTTTTAAATTAAAAAAATTGAAAAATTTGTTTTTGACATGGCCACTAAAATTTTGTTCGCTGACAGATTATAATTTTTAAAAGAATAAAATTTCTTTCACTATTCTTTTACTGCTTCCTTCGATTCTTCTAAATTTCCGCTTCAAAACTGCGTGATGATTAACTCTTTGAATTTTCATCAAAAATATGTTTTACGTGTATTTATACAAATTTTCAATCGGTACAAGGTGAATAAATTATTAACAGGCTAGGCAGGTGTATCAGAGTAATTGTTTTGAATACCCAAATACAATTTTTCGTAGGTTTTAGGGTTTCGTAGCACAGGGCAGAAAACCTTATAGTTTCGGTCTGGTGTCCGTCCATTCTTCTGTCTGTCCGCCTTACTTTTTTCCAATGAGGGGAAGTAAGGGGAAGTGCGGAGAGGAAAGGTAGGGGAAGTAGGAGAAATTAGGGGACGGGAAGTAGCTGAAGTAGGGTATATGAGTGAAAATGAGGGGTGAAGTAGGGAAAATTAAGAGGAAGTAGGGGAATGAGGAAGCGGGAAGTAGGAGAAATGAAGGAAAATGATGGAAAATGAGGGCACGGAAAGTGAGCGGTAATCAGGGAGGTGAAGTAAGGGAAGTGAATGTACATGAGGGAAAGTAGGAGAAATTATAGGAAATGTGGGCGAGTAGGGGAAGGGAAGAAAGGGCTAGGGAAGGGAAGTAGAAGCAGTGGGGTGTTGGCTGGAGAAGCGAGGAGAGGCGTAAGTAGAGAAAGAATAATTTGGGAAGGGGGGGGGGGGGAGAATGAAGTAAGGGGAGGGGAAGTAGGAGAATGTAAGGGAAGTAGGGAAGTCAAAGTATGGGAGTGGTAGATTTGAAAGACTTAATTAACGTCTTAATAGGATACGAAACCCTATTTCCCGTGCAGGAATCGCCAAGTTTGTTCCATGTTCCAGACTTTGGCCAGGCTGGGCGCCCCTAGCCTGGATCTAGCTCGAATTTTGCAATGGCTCGAGCTTGGGCCCAGCTAGTGTCAAAGTTCCAAAAATTGACGACAGATGGCGTCGTACTATTCTCTTTGTTTACTTATTACTGTGAAGTTTCGAGTGTGAATCTTTACAAAGTGGCTAATTTGGTATAAATTAACATTCTTAAAGTATCTTGACAGGTAATTCGAGTCATAGTTTGAGCCAAACTGAACTTATAAATTTTGTGTGAGTGATTGAGAATAGTGGCGATGGTGCTGATGATGATGGTCGATGAACAAAATACAAATCATCATTGAAATTAAATTGCGATAAAAATGCCTAAAATAAAAAGCACTCTGAGAGTCCGGAGGCATCGAGCACTCGGCAGTATCCCATATTTACGCGGTGAAAGTGCAAGTAAGTACTTATATTAATTATAAATAATATTTTCACATCAAGATTACATGTGACTTCTAACCTCAAATTGAGAAAACTTTTTCATCGAATTATCGAGTGTAAATATATTGTCGATGTATGTAATGATGTTTAAAACTTTAATTTACAAAACAAGCATGGCGCACGTAATATTTAATATTTCTCCTTGATTTCGACTTTTAATTAAAAAAATTAACAATGGCTGGGAATCGATAATAAACTAGGGCCAAGCCTGGGCCAAGCTGGGCGATCGAGCCTGGCAATATAACCTGGCCCTGGCCAGATTTGGCGTTTCATTCAAGCTTGGCCCAGGCTAGATCGCCAGGCCAGGGCCTAGTTTTGTCAAGCCTGGGCCCTGTTTGGGCCATGACCAAATTTCTACACGGGTTTGTAGGTGCGCGGTGCCTACTTTGACTAATTTCTTTTGTCCATGATAGTTGATAGCAATCACTATCATGGTTGTACGTTAAATAAGATACAGTTTGAAGATCGTACAATTTTTATAACATATGAAAAAAATATTACTGTATAAATGAAAAAATGTTTTTGAATAAAAGTCTGGGATTATTGTTTTATAAATTTATGCATAATGTCCTTCGAAGAATGATCAGAAAGGCTTAAAATCTGAATATTCACTTTGTACCGTAAGAGTACCATCTGAATAAAATTTCAACATGTTAAAAAAGTGTAAAATATAGGACAAGTGGTTGGTATAATTAATGTGATCGCATTGCTGTCTTTATAACTAATGTTGCAGCTTTAATCTGACATGCAATACTTTCCCCAATTGTTCATTATTTGTCAATATCATGACTTTAAAAGTCTTGATATTGAGAAATAACCTCGTACTGGTTTCCCCTATACAAAGATTAATGAAGACTAGCCGTAAATGCACGCTAGGGCTGATCAAAAAACAATATATTTTTTTAATTCAGAAGGGATACAATCTTTGTAGCTTAGTACCCGGACGTCCCAAAAAAAGTTGCCAGTAAAATAAAATATATCTTATGTTCCCATATCCACGGTAAAGCTCTATATAACGAATAATAGCGAATTTTTTGTTAAATCGGTAAGAAATAAATTGTTTAATCAGGGAAAAGTTTTCATAAAATTAGTATTTACGACTTCAATTATTCTACAAACACTATGCTGTAGTGAAAAAGTCATGAAAGTAACGAAAGTCATGAAAGTCATGAAAATATCATTAAAGATGAAAAGAAGAGGAAAAATTATGTTTTTATTTGATTAAATGATATTTTTCTTATTAGTAACGATTTTTTTTATTAATTTTAAGGTTTTTATTAGTCAATACTTGCACCTATAATTATCCTTCGAAAGCTACGTAGCGATAAAAAAATGTTTCTTTAACGTAAATTGTCATTTAATTTAAATAAATTACATAAAATCACGATTTTTGATTATTTTAAATTGCCTTTTGCAAATATTTTAGTTTAATATAATTTAAAGATATATTTAACCTTGTATTCTTAATGTAAAATCAGAATATTTCACTATTATAAATCATTTCTACTACTTGCATATATCGGGTATTATTTTTCAAGTGTTCTCACCAAAAATCAAGTTTCTCCGATTGGACTGAAACTTTGGCAAATGGTAGTTTTATCGGATGGTAGTTTATGGGAGAAATATTTGCCATTCAGATAAATATTTACAGGAGCTATGGGGGGGGGGGGGGTGCAAATACTAATTTTTTGAACCATTTTTCATAAATTAAAAAACATATTTCGTAAGTGTATATTTTTTTATCCAGAAAATTTTGTAGAAAGTCCAGCTATAAAAATTACAGTTTTTGCAACCCCTTTGAATTTGAAAAAGAAAATATTTTAGCAACATTTGACTGCTCATTTAAAATGAGCAATTATCAATCGAGTATTTAAAATAAAACAATATAAAACTAAATTCTTTGAAATAGCCTTAAATCGTTAAAATTTCAAAGTTCCAAATCAAGACTTTGAACATTGGAATTGTAATTATTCCATTAAGAAAAATGTTAACTTCTATGTGAAAATAAGTGAAATAAAAATGGTTTAAGCTTCAATTGTGAAAGTTTTAAAATTCAGAAGAGTTCCACTTTGGATGCTTTAATTTGCAGTAGAGTTGTTACTTCAAATGGAAAATTTTTCAGCTTTTAGAGTCAGAATTTTTTCATTTCAATGACCGCGAAAATGTTTTCTGAACCGAAAAAAAACATAATTTTTTTCTGGTCGATATTTACTTAAAATCGTAATCATAAAATGTAAATATTTGCAAAAGGCTTCGTAATTTTCAACTGATATTACTTTTAGAATTTCGGTCTATTCGAGAAATTGAATCAGGTAAATTTTCAAATATATTTTGTATCTACTGAAAATTCTATAATATATATATATAGTTAAAAGTTTGTCATAAGGACAACCGCAGGATTTCGCCGGGAGCGGGTGCTAATCTGAAAAATTGCACCCGCTCCCAGCGAAATCGCGGTAAAATTTCAGCTGTAACCACGTCTCACGACCGTGAGATAGGTGGTTACAGTCTGCGACGAACTCAATACGATGGTCCGGCAAAATTCTCGTGCACCCTGAGGACACGGAGCGACCCAAGGACGACCGCCTTCTGCATTTTCCCCGCAAGTGTCTCAGTATTTTTTTGACACGCAGGGATGCTTTTCAGGCTATTAACCAGTGAAACCTTGGCACCTCCAAGAGCGCCGATGATCAAGACGATTAGCTTAACAGAATATTCCGGGTATAACCGTCGCAACTCCCTTATAAGGTCTTTATACCTCTCTTTCTTTTCTTTCTCCTTGGCTGTGACGTTTTTGTCAGCTGGTGCCAAAAATTCGATAACGAACATGGTTCGTTTCTCGAAGTCAAGGAGAACTATGTCAGGCCTCGAGTGCGCAACAGAAACAATTGTCGAGAATATGAAGTTCCAGTATATGCGGCACCTCTCATTTTCGACAATTGACTCTATTTCTCTAGGAGCGTTTAGCGGAGAGGTATTTGGGCTAATGCCATAACAGTGATAGAGATGGTAATAAAGCACTCTTAGTGCCGCATTGTGCCTTTGGATGTAGGTCGTTCCCGCATGAGTTGGACAACTAGATAGTATGTGTCCTAGATGCTCGGGGTGTGCATGACACGCTCTGCAACTATCATCGGGAATGTCTTGGCTCAAAATGTGGCGACGGTATGCTAGAGTGGAAATGACACCGTCTTGACATGCCAAAATGAAGCCCTCCGTGCCCGACTTCAATCCGGGTGATCTAAGGAAAGCAAACGTTAGCTCATACGACATCGACTGATCTTCCACATTTCTGTGGAAGATGCCGTGCATCCTCTTGTCGAGGAGCTGTTCGTGGAAGTTTTTCTCCTGTGCTTTCTTAATCCGGGCCTTCAGGAGTGAGTATTCAAGGTGGATAAGATTTGATGCATTTTGCTCACCCCTAATATTGAAGTCAAGGCCCAGTGTTTCAGCAGCCTCCTCCGCTGCTTTGTACAGAAACGCCCCTTTTCCCACTTCTTCGTGTTTCCTGACCATTTTAAGAAGAGGGTCTTGTCCATTTGCAACTATATGTGCTGTACCCAGAATGAGTCTGTTGTGAAGACATTCAAGATTCAGTAGTCCGCGACCACCTAGGCGGCGTGAGATGTAAAGTCGCGGAACAGAAGACTTAAGGTGCATGCTCTTGTTCATGTGCAAAACCTTTCGCGTCCCGATATCAAGGGATCTGAGCTCATCCTTCGTCCATGGAACCACTCCAAATGAATAGAGTACTACCGGGACGGCAAGCATGTTCGTTGCAGATACTTTGTTTCTCGCCGACAGTTCGGAAGACCAAATCTGCCGGATGAGACGTTTGTATCTGCATCGGAAAGTATCCTTTATAGATGTCGCGTCCTGAATGCGGCTCTGTGGCACGCCCAGGTATGTATAGGTCTCTCCAGCGCAAAGGTGTCGTATAGCGCTTCTGTCTACGAGCACAGGATCTTCAGGGATGCCATTAAGTTTTCCTTTCTTCAAATTAACCTTGGCGCATTTGTCTAACCCGAATTCCATTCCAATCTCTTGAGTGTACTCTTTGACAATTTTCAGAGCTAGATGTAGTTTCTCTTGATTCCTAGCATAGATCTTAAGATCATCCATGTAAAATACATGAGTGACCTTATGCTTTCGGTTTCCAGGTTTGCCGCAGAGATACCCTTCAGAATGGCGAAGTGCGAGAGATAGTGGCAATAATGTGAGGCAAAAGAGGAGAGGGCTCATGGTGTCGCCCTGAAATACACCTCTCTGAAAGGTGATACTGTTAGTGATCACACGATGTTTTCCGGATGAGATAGTAAATCTGGTTTTCCAAAGCGGCATTAATGTCTCTATGCACCTCACGATGTGTGGATGAACCTTTAGGCTTTCCAACAGACAGATGATAAGTCTATGGGAGGTTGAATCGAAAGCTTTCCGGTAATCAATCCAGGCCATCGATAGAAATCGCTGATAGTATGCTGCGTCTTTACAGACACATCTATCGATGAGCAGGTTCTCCCGACATCCTGCTACGCCTTTCTTTGAGCCACGTTGTTCATACATCTCTCGCCATACAGGTCCAATTGTCCGAACAATCCTATCCTTTAGGATAGCTGTGAAGATCTTATACAGTGTGTTCAGACAAGTTATTGGCCTGTAATTCTTAGGGTCAGCTAAGTTGCCCGTCTTCGGCAGGACCACTGTGCGCCCTTCCACCAACCACCCCGGAATAGGCTCTTCCGACTTTCGATATGAGGTAAAAATTCGGGCCAGATGCTGGTGGGTTGAAGGAAACTTCTTCCACCAGAAGGTCTTGATGCCATCTGGTCCCGGAGCGGAATAGTTCTTCATGCCTCTTAATACGTTTTTCACCTCCTCGGTAGTGATAGGTGGGCATTCCTCCTCAGCTGTGATGAGGGCATTGCACAGCTCCTTGAAGCTGTTTATGTTCTTTGAGCCTTCTTTAAGTGGATTTTGGACTTCGTAGACTTCTCTCCAAAATGCTTCGACCTCCTCTGGTTTGGGCGGATGGTCGACAGTAACTGGAGGGTCTTGGAAGGGTCGAGATATGTCAGACGAAAACTGTTGATTTTCTCTGACCCACCTCTCTCTCCGCTCTAGACTTCTCCTAGCGTCAGATAGTACTCGTATTCTGTCAACAATATGCTGCCTGATGGTCAGTAGCTTTGACTTGTTGATTGTGTGATGACGGATCCGCAGTTCGCGCGTGAACTGTCGAACCTTGGCAGTGAAAGTCCTGCCAGATGTTATGTAGTAAATTACACACTGAATGCGGGACGCGTACTGTCTTGCCCAGCCTATATTTGTGCTAAGTTGATGCATTCGTCTTTTGGTCTTATGATCAACCGTTGGTTTTGTTTTACGGTTTGCATCTGCCAAAGTTCTCGCTGCATTGTACACACTACAATTGATAGTCCAGAGGTCGGATTCTTCGGAAAAATCTCTACGAAGCTCATCATCCAGTTCAGTCAGATCTTTGGACTTGGGAGAAACCTGAATGTTGATGTTTCTCCGGGTCTTGAAGCATCGTTCTCCCTCTATTGGATGCCTGTTCGAGGCTGGTCTCAGTGTCGCCTCTCTTTCTCTGTTGCCGGCTTGTTCTGGCTGCGGTTGTGTAGGCGCTCCGCTTATATAACCCCTTTTCCGGAGGTCCTCGGCACGGTTTCGCAGACGTTTTTGCGAAAAATCCGAGAGCTCTGGGTGTTTCTCGCACCACAGAGCATGCAGTCGCGCCATGTAACCTTTTCGTTCAGGGGCCATATTGTATCATTGTTGTTCCCACGAGCAGCTAGGGAAAAGGGTTAGTCCATCCTTGTAGAGCCCCGCGTGCAAGGATAAGGCTGATACTCTGAAAGGTCGCCCGGTATCCCAGAGTCACCGTTTGAGACACCTCACCCAGGTGCCATTCAGCTTTCGGCACCGTTGTTACACCTCCGCTTAGGGGTTATTCCTTCGGGACCATCCCTGGACAATTGTCCGCGACTACTTATTAATTATTGTAACCATATTCAGCAGAAACCCTTGGTACAGGGACCCTCTATCCGCAACCCGAGGACGCGTCCGGTGGCTTTGTCATAGGCCCTTCGGTTCGGCTGCACTCGAACTCAGTCCCGCGGTCAGAAAAACGCTCGAACTCAGTCCCGTGAAGAGACTGCCCGGAGCTGATCTGAGTCAACGTCACTCTCCCCCCACTCCTCTCTCACTCGGTTCACTTTATCACCTTTTCAGAAAGGGAGGGAAAGGGGCAACGTGTCCAGTACGTAATTGTAATTGCTTGTGAGTCGATATTAGTATTGTCAGGGAAAGGGGCAATGATATACTGGAAAATAGCAAGCTTTTTTCAAAAATGTATTTCATTTGACAATAGGTATTTTCAATACATGACTCGAAGTGAAATAAATAGCTCCTTCAAGAAATTTAGGGGAGTATATATAGCTTACTGTAGGATTTGTTTCACTTTACGACATTTAATTTTTAATTTTTAGTGATATTGTTAGGTATGATTGACAATATATGTTCCCGAACTTTTTTTAAACACGCGAGCGTAATAAATGCTGCCAGTCCTAAGCCTGGAATCTATTGCGCTAGTAAGTGTGGAAGGAAAATGTTGGGAAACAATTGGAGCGACAGAGAGAGGTTTGACTCTTTCGTACATCTTTCTTCTCTCTCACTTATGCGTGCTCATTCTCTCCTCCTCGTACGGTAGTACGAAGGGGCCGCCAGTGGTGGGGGAAAGAAGGAACGGAGGAGACAGCCCCGCCGGATTGAATTTGGGACTGAGTTCAAGTACGGCCGCCCTCCTCAATTCTGACCGCGGGACTGAGTTCGAGTGCACCGCTTCGGTTCGAATCCCAAGGAATCAAAACCGAATACCGAATGGGGGCTCGTCTGGGATATATATATATCAGCAAAATTATTTTTGGTATTTGTTAAAGATTTTGAAAATCCATTGAAAAATTAACTGTAGTCTATAAACTACAAATTGAAGTATTGAAAGTAGAACTCTTGGAAATTTAAAGCATTTAAAATGGTTTGGAACCTTAAATCGTTGAAATTACTCGCAATTTTATTTTATTTTATTAATTACAATTAAATATTGTTAAATTTTTAGTTGTTACGTTCATAAAATCTTTATTAAAAATTGTTCAACGTTCATAGATGTTTGAAGAACTCACATTTACAATTGATAATATAGAAAATGTAACATTTTTAAGGTTAAAATTTAAAATGTTCTATTAATGAAAATAATAATTTCATATCATTTGATTTGGATTATTTCAAAAATAAAATTTATAAAAACATTGCAATTAATTTTTTGGAAAGGCACTTCGTTATATAAAAGAAAGCTTCCCATAGAATTCATTTGAGAAATAAGATTCTCTCTTCAGTAATGAACTTTTTGGAAAAATGTAAAGAGACCTTTTCATTTAGTTTTAATTAATAGACAATTGAGTTTACCTTATATTAATTACTGAAATCTATTAATTTGACTGTGGCTTCTAAAAAAAAATTGGTTTTTTTCCCTGGTTAACAAACATTTATCCAAGGCAGTAAAATTAAACAATTAAAACTTTTAAATCTGAAAAAGTTTTCAATTGAAGTATTAAGTAATTAACTACAAAATCAAATCATCAGAACTCTTGTAAATTTAAAGTATTTGAAATTAAAATTAAACAATCCTTAATACGTAAATTAATAAAAATTTAAAAAATTTAAAGTTAAAAGCTTCTCAATGTATGGAGCATTATTTTTTCTCAACTACCATGTTTTTGTGATTTATAATTATTATTATTATTATAGATTAGCAGTTCGAACTCGAAAGTTC
>CAKNYM010053515.1:691076-706422 GCA_932195095.1 Andricus curvator | reverse complement strand
CGTTCCTCTATCCGCAACCTGAGGACGCGCTACGTAGTGGTGATAGTTTATTCAATTTTTAGTGAGTTTGATCTGAAATCCTTTCGAGTTTGAAAAGTTTAATTTTTAATTTTGTTCTGTATTGAAACAGCAGATTTTTTATTTTTCAATATTTTTATTGCTGTCTATTCATACGGCCGGTTTGACAACCATGTAACTCCTTTCCAGGTCCCCCAATCATTTTGCAAGATTGTGTACGGCCAGCCGTATGAATATCCTCAGGCTTTTCATTGAGTTGGAAGAAAGACAATTTTCTTCTGAATTAGAGAAGGGAGCGTTTTTATTTTAGACATTCAATTAATATTTTAATTGAGTTGAAGCGGGGCAGATACTTTATATTCAACATTTTGCTTATGACGAAAGGAAAACATTTCTTATTTTCAATCTTTTTCTGAATCGAGAAAGGAAATTTTTTTATTCAGTTAGAAGGGAGGAAATTTTTATGATTGATTTTTTCTGAATTTGAAAAGAAAATTTTTCTCAAATTAACTTCTAAATTCAAATAGGGACATTTTCTATTCTTAATATTTTTATTAAGTCAGAGGGGAAAATATTCTGTGTTTTTCGCATTTTTCTCAAGATAAAAAGGGCGGATAGAGTATAGATTTGCAAGGGAGTCAATTTTGGTTTTTAATTTTTTTCCGAATTCCAAGAGGGAGTTTCTTTAAAACATTATTGCTATCGTTGTTTTTAAATTAAGTTTATTTGTTAAAGTTCAAAAGCATATCAGTGTAAGAGAAAAATAGTAATATTCAATGAATAATATATGAATTTCTTCCCGATCAATTTGAGTCTTTGAAACTGTACAAAATAATGAAATTATTAATTGGAAACGAATATAATTGAAATGAATATATATTTGACGTTTTACTTGCTATGTGTTTTAAAGTTTCTTTTTTGAATGACAATTATTTATTTTATGACTTGAAATATTTGGAATAAAGGAAAAGACTTTCACCTTTTTGACTTCGGATCTTGGTCTCAGTAAAAGTAATTAAATTGTTAATATGCATTAAAATTACGCATTTTTGTTTCAAGTGGAGTCTTCACCCTTCTTAGTTTATTAAATATGAAAAAGTAAAAATTAAATATTTACATTTCCTTCTTTGAAATTAGGATTTTCATATTTATAACCTATGAATAAGTAATATCTGTATAATAAATTTAAATTTTCCAAAATTGAAAAATGCCGAAAAAGCATGAAGAGCTAAATATTTTCGAGAGAGCTCTACAATGTTCCAAGTCTTTTTCCACATTAATCTGTGAAAAAATAAAAAGATTTTGCATGGAAAATAAAACCATGCCTGTCCTATCATGTTTTTTCAGGCGATTAAACTCTACAATTTAAAATTGAAATCATGGTAATTTTGTTCTCGTATCATTGCTAGTAAATCATTAACTGTCACACTGAACTAATAGAAAAAGTCGCGAGACAAAAAACATGCGAAAACCAAGCGAAATTTCAATGTGGACGGAATAAATCAATGATATACACAGTAGGGTGGGAACTATATGCAAAAGTATTTTACTATGAATCTGAAAAAGTAATACAATTTTGGCATTGATTGACGAAAGCCTTCAACTCGCGCGTTCGCAAAATGTGCTTAAAAAAATTCTTATTTTCATAGTTTTAATATTTTCGTGCATGTCTATTTTTTTATGTTTCTGGAGATCTTAAATATCCCTCCAAATTTTTTTATCTTTTTTATTAACAATCTGTAGGAGGTAATTCATGTTTAATGGACCCCTGTTTTCAAAAAACAATGTTAAAATCTAAAAGAATAGTGAAAGAATTATTTCATATATAAAAGGTTTTTCTACTGGTGGGAATGTATTCTAAAAAATTTTGATAAGCCTGGGAAATCATAAATGTTGGTACAGTGAATTTTTGAACATTTGGCAGCAGGTTTTAAAAATCATTATTTTTGTATTTCTTGAAATTATTATTCTTTATCTAGATTTGATAATCTTCTTGAACACTGGAGGACTTTTGACAAAGATAAATACACCAAATTTTTTGTTTTAAATTAAAAGATTTTAAAATAAGTAAGTAGAACGTTTGGCAGCTGTCTTTTTTTCTTCATATTTATTTTATATCAAGTTGTCAGTTTTAGCAGTAACGATAACTAGTAATTTAAATGTTATAAATACCAAAACAAGAGAAAGTTTAAAATGTCCAATAGTTGGAAATTCAAGCGACTTAGACTTGCATTGTCTTCCATTTTTGGAAGATGTTGTAAAATATATCCTTTTTGTGCAAAATCATTTACGACAGGAGAGTCAAAAGTGTCACACGAAGATGGTTAAGTTGAGCGAGATCTTTGTTACGGTTTCTGAAGCATTGAAAAAACTTTGCATCTCTGCATCGTTGCCAACTATTTCCGAAAAGGGTATTCAAAAAAAAGTTAAAGATTATTTTTAAAAATATCAAACTTTTCTAAAGGTTAAATCACAAGCAAAAATGTTACTCTTTATGAAGGATCTTAGAAGTCTTTTGATATTTGTTCTTGCAAGTGTCCTAGTTTGTATTCATGTTCTTGTAAGAAACCATATAAGGTAGGAGAAAGAGAGAAGATTTTGCTTATAGATCAAAGAACAAGTAGAAGAATGTATATTGTTGATGTTGATGATAAAGCTGCCCGGGATCTAGTTGCAAGCCCGAATAAGCCGTACATAAGAAATTCTATTTCCAATACTGCAAATGAAGAACAGTCTCCATCCTCCTCAACGATGAATGCAAGAGATCACCTAAACTGCGAAAACGTTATTGAAGCAGAAAATTCATTTATAGAGCAGGACGAACTAACTACTGGCGATGAAAATTAATTACGCTTTTTTTCAGAGGAATTTGTGAACACTTTGATCGATTTGCAATACGAACAGATACTTTATGCGTTGCGTTGTCAGCTATGACAGTACGGCTGTTAACACTGGATACAATGCTGGCATTCTTGCTTCAAACGACTGGATCGACCAGTTCAATGGATTGTATGCATGCTTCATACAAACGAGTTACCAGTACGGCATTTTTAATCAGTCTAGACGGTACGACTTTCGGCCCAAAAAACAGTTTTACAGGTCCGATTTGTAAACAGTTGAAGAATTGCGAACAGCTTTCTATCATTAAGTTCCGTAAAACTGAAACTGAATTGCCAGAAATCGACTCCAAATCTTTGAGTAAGGATCAGACATATTTACTTCTATTGTGTAAGGCTGTTATGTCGGGCATATGTCCAGCAGACGTGGCTAATTGATGCCCTGCAGAGCTTTGCCACTCAAGGTGGGTCACTTTCGCTAGTCGAATTTTGAGTCTATTCAATGGTACCAAACAACCTTCCAGAAACTTGACGATCTTAGCGAACTGCGTGACGAAGGTTTATGAGCCAATGTGGTTCATGATTAAAACCAATCCGTCGTGTACTCAGGGTGCCAAGCATTTCGCACGTTGAGGACAATAGTGTGACGACTCAAAAAAAGTCATTTCGAGAAAATCGACTTTGAAAATTGTCAGATTTTCAAGTTGGGGGGATTTTCCTCCATAAACGTTTTTCCTCATAAAAGTCAACTTTCCTGTTAGTTGAGAGTATTTACCGAGTTACCTCTACCCTGTTAGCGAATTTCCGCTTAAAATTGTATTTGTTTAAATTTTTCAAATTAAAGCTTCGATTTGTCACAGTTTTGATTTGTCATGCGGCACCTGTTGCACCTAGAGATGTCCCTCTGCTCTAGAACGATAGAGCTCGAGAAATGCTATCCAATGGTGGTATTAACTCAAAAATGAACTTTTTTGAGTTGTCACACTATTGTTCTTAACGTGCGATTTATGGAAGGAGGTGCAACTTCCCTGTACCTAGATCTAAGCCTAAAGTTAGTCGTTTTTCCGGTACTCCAGTGAGGTGCTTATTTTGTCCACCCTGAAAACCTCCTGTTTGCAATGTTAGGAGACGATCAAAAAACAATAAGAAAAGAAGCAGTTCCGCGAATCCTCAATATCCGGCAAGAATCATCCCCAGATCCGCAACGATCAGATGGACCTAGAACCTTCAACATTCCAACCATGCAGTTCGATGCAACAGATTATACAAAGATTATCGATTGGAACGAAACCAGCTTGACTGAACCACCTCTAACTCAAAATCTCTCGGAAGAAGACCTGGCAAGTGTAGTTGAAAATGGTTCAAGATCAATGCCAAAGATCTGGAAACTCCCTTGCCATACTCAATCTGTGGAAAGAATGATCAAGATAGTAACCGAGGCATCCTCCAAGGTGATAGGCGAAAATCAACGAGACGGTTACATCAGAACGAAATTGCATGCACAGAGGACAATGCCTTTCTTCATCTGGAAAAAATGAGCATCTAGAAATACTAGTTTTCACAGTTCATTCAATGAAGCCCTTTTATTAAAAGTAAAAAATGTAGAAATAAGTTGTTACAAAATATTCTACTTACTTATGAAGGTTGACCCAGAAACCTGTTCCCTGAGAACGGCATTAAAATCCGAACCCAAAAGAACAAATATCAGGGTCTATGGCTTAATGTCTCTGTTTGTTAAATTTTTTAAGAAGAAAATTAGAAACAGAATATCGTCAAGTCAATCTGTGCAAAAATTCTATTCTTGAACAAAAGACTCAGAAACATTATGCAACCAAAAATCAGTTATTTTGAAAAAACATATTCGAAAAGCTCAATATATGAAAAAGAATTGCATAGAAAGGCAAACTATGTTTCCAAACAACGTTTTAATCGCTAATTCTCTCCCTCTTTTTTCCTCTAGTTATATATTTGTCTCTAATGAGCCGATTAAAACGTTGTTTGGAAACATATTTTGAGGCCTTTCTATGCAATTCTTTTTCATATATTGAGCTTTTCGAATATGTTTTTCCAAAATAACTGATTTTTGGTTGCATAATGTTTCTGAGTCTTTTTGTTCAAGAATAGAATTTTTGCACAGATTGACTTGACGATATTGTGTTTCTAATTTTCTTCTTAAAAATACTTACTTATTTTAAAATCTTTTGATTAAAAACAAAAAATTTGGTGTACTTTTGTTTTTCAAAAGCCCTCTGGTGTTCAAGAAGATTATAAAAGCTAGATAAACAATAATAACTACTTTTCGATATAGTTTCAATTTCGAGTTCCATAATTTGGGTTTTTCGACCCACCCTAATATACAGGCTGACAAAAATTAACCCTTTTTTGTACCGTAAGAGTGGACTAGGTGACCCCGAAGGATTTTGGTATCCTAAAAACGAATCCGTTGACCAAATTTTCCTTATGCGCTTGTAGGGTACCTCTTTGACCTTGACAACAGTGCCATCTGACCTGCGAACTAATGGGTATCTCGAAGTTATTGGAGAAATGTTAATGAAAAAGAACAGTGAATATCAATTCATTTGAACAAAAAATGTTATACCACGGTTTAAAATTAATTATATACTGTAAGATTTATTGTTAATATTTAATTGAAACTGAAATTTCTTCTCAATAGTTCCAAACTGGTGGCGCTAACGTAGCTACCCAACAGGAACCCAAAAGTGAAAAAATGGCAATTTCCAGCGATATTTGAAATAATGTAAGGGTAATTGTGAAATTGAAAGCAAACTTGAAGTCCCAGTAGTGCACCATCAAATTAGAACCTCTTACTGATTTTCGTTTTTATTTAATGAATACATATTATCCTCCTCTACGAAATAGTCTATTTCTTTTTTTCACTTTTATTTCTATTTATTTTAATTTAAGAGCACACCAAATGTCACTACCATGCAGCGTCCCAACCTCACTTTGTACAGGTATATACTGCGTTTCTTCTGTTTTTGGCTGTTACCTAAGAAAACACTTAACGTATCAACTTTGTAACCTTTAGAAGAACAAAAGTTTAAATTATGCGCAGTTTTCAAGCCAAACAAATAATATTGTATAAACCTTAAAGTTCGTTCCTCGATTTTTGTCACTTTAATGGTCTTTAACATCCGTTTTTTTTCTATTAAAATATTATTATAGTAAGCATTTTTTATGCAAACAAAAAGTATTTAATCATTTCTGAATCATTTTTCAACTAATTTCCAGTTGTTTGAACAAATGAGTCGTGAAAAATTAATATTTTTCAAAATAAATGATACAGTTGATGAATTCTAAGAATAATAATAATTCTTGCTCAACTTACTTGGAAATTATTTAAACTATTTTTATTTGTTTAAACAATTGATCCGCTGTTACTCGTAAAAATTAAGTTTTTTCTGGAATAATTGTTTAAATAATTGTAAACTGTCTTTCATACGAGTTATCACTCTTAGCATTCAATAAATGCGTTGTTGATTCCAGAAAGTAGTAACTTTTCTAGATTTACAAGGAAAAAAATTGTTTGAACAAATGAAAATTGTTTCAATAATTTCTAAATTTCGTTAAATGTATCAATAATTTTAGAAAATGATAACTTTTTATGATTGACAGGGAAAAAATTATTTAAACAAATTCAAATTTCTCGAAAAATAACAACTATTCACGATATTAAGGCAAACAAAATTGTATAAGCAAATACATATTGTTTAAAAGATTCTTAAGTAATTAAAAAATACTTTGAAACTTGTCACTTATTGAATAAAAATAATTAATGTTGAAAATTCCAGAAAAATACCGTGTTTAGCAAGAATTTGACATAAAACTTAAAACTTATAACTTTAATTTACAAAAAGTAAGTAAAAAGTACTTCTTTTTCCATTTTATCGTAAATCGAGTTTTTTGCATTTAAAACCCCGTGTTGAGTTCATAAGCCCGGGGGCACGGATTAATTTTTGCCGATTTGGAAGAAGAATATGGAATCTCTTTTTCCAAAAACGTACAAATTGGTGGGGAATCTATCACCAAAGATCGAAAGTCGATTTTTTACGGGTATTAATTTGGACTACCCTGATGTAACATACAAAATCTGATAAAATGAAAAAATTATAATTTCCTAAAAACTTTTCAAAATTGTTCAAAAAGATGTGATAAGAGTGAAATAATTCTTCAATCTGATTAGAAAACACTTTTATAATCGTTTTTTAAGTATGCTGAAAAAGATTTCTAAAAAAGTCTGAATTTTTAAAAGAATTGAGAAAAAGTGAAATAAAAATTGAAAATCAAGTTTGCAAAAAAAAAATTCTAAATTAATAGAAAAAAATTTAATTATTTGTAATAATTATTTTTATGTTAAGAACATTTTTTTTATATAATTACGAAAAGCGCAATATATTTTTACTAAAAAAGAATATTTTACTCTATATAGAAGTGATACCTATTTTTTATCTTTTAGAGATATACATATATTTAAAATAATTTTCATTAATAAACCCTATTATTATGTGCATTTTATATATATGAAAGACCAACATCCAGCGTGTGAATATGCGAGGTATACATCGGAACCTTTTCTCGATAAAAGCCACCAAAAAACCCGAAAATTTTTTCATAATTCTTCCGGACTTATAAGACAGTTGCAATTTTGTATTTATAAATTAAGCTCCATTGTATAACATAATTTGCAGATATATTGTATTTTTCTTGAAGAATGAAAAAAAATCTGAATCAATAAAAATACCTTACCCAAAGTTGCAACTTTTTAGGAATTTTTTTAATGAATAAAAAAATAATATGAATAAAAATTCTAATTTTTTTTTATTTTAACAGGTTCCTAACATCTTATTAGGTTGCAAAATTAGTACTATAAACTTATCATTGGATGAAACATGGCATCAACTTTGCAATTTTTTTTCTTTTCATTGAGCCACAGTTAACAAAAAGATTAATAAAAATGGCTTGAAAATTGGGATTTCAGTTCTAAACCCTAATTTCAATTAATATGCAAGTTTGAAACTTTGTTTTAATTTTTTTCTAAAAATCAACATCAAAATTTGAATTTGTTCACCATTTCCGCAAAGCGCAAATTTTAATTTTCTATTGGATACATATCTGAATTCTGTGTACTGTTCAATTTGCAGAAATATTACTTTTTTTCGAGCACTTATTCAATGAAATGCGTTTTCTGAAAATTGTTAATGTTCCCGAACTCTGACAGGATTGCAAATCGACTTTAATCATTAGAAAAGTATTTTGTATGTAATTGCAACATTTAAAAAAAATTAGATTTAATATCAGATTTTTTATCTGCTGATTGGCCTGTTAGACAACAATGCCCGAAGATGGTTAGGCAGTGTCGACAATGACCGGCCATAGTCTGGAATAGCGTAAACCTGCATTCTATAATAGACATTGTTCGGCATAAGTGGGCAATGTCGACAATGCCCAGCCATTGTTGATAATGACCACTGACGCCGGGCATACAAAAAATCACTGGTGACTTTGAAACATGATAATTCGGTGAAAGGTGAAGTTAGACAATAGTGTTGAAGCGACAAGAAAGCTAATGAAATTCCACGGCGAATTACCCCTAGTGGATATATTTATGACTTTTATGGAATTTTGTACCTTGACTTCAACTTGTGTCATGACCTAGGAATGTTATAAAAAAAACCTGAAATTTAAAAAACGCAATTTTTAAAATCTTATCTTCAATTTAAGGCCATTCCTAGCTCATGAAACAAGTTGAAGACGAGGTACAGAATTCAAGAAATTCTTGGATTTCCTCACGTGCTATATCCTCTTCAAAAAGCCGAAAATGTCTTTACCAGGCATCGCTCAACGTAGCATTTCAAAATCTTCCTAACTTTAAAAAAAAATAACGTTTAGCTTTACTCCCGCCCAAGTTATCATGTTTTAAAGACATCAGTGATTTTAGTATCCCTCGCGCTATCCGGGTAGATAACTTCCAACGATAGTGTACTAATAATAATTAATAAAGTTGTCCAATTAGTCGATGAAAATTATATTACCAGTATTACTTCATTATTCAAAGTTACGTCAGGAAGTATCGTTTTCAATCAGGGAAAATTAGGACGTCATATTAAACGTGGGTGGTATACAATGCTCCTTTATTTAAGAAAGGGATTGATCGTTATGGCGTTTCGCGGTCTACGATTAATCTTTCTCTTGTTATCAAATCCCACTTCATTTCTTCCTCACTCTCTCCTTTTTATATATCGTTTTTGCTTCATCTCGCCCGAAGACCATATTCTTAGAATTTCTTATATAAAGTACTTTTCCGATAGGAACATATACAATCGATACCCCAAACCCGTACCATTTGAGAAGGGGACTTAAACTGCTACTAAATATTGTATTTTGAGGATTTTTCATTTCACAGATGGTCGGAGAATTTATAGGAAAGAAGAAAATAAACATCGAGAAAAAAATGTGCGCAAGACGTGTCTGGCATTTATTTTTATGTAAAAAAAGGGAAAAAATGTATCTTTAAGGAATATTTCATAAGAGGTTAGTGGGGCTGAATTAAATTTCAATTCACTTCTTTTATGCATCGATGAACCAAAAGTCGTAAATTTTCTTTGAACGTCAGTTAATATGAGCTCGTAAATTGAAGTGACTTTAAACATTATTTAGCTCAGTGAAACTGCTCTTAACAGCGAATTCTTTTTAGAACAGATAGAAACAATTCTTTTTGAAGCAGGTTGAAAAGGGTAATTTTTTTGATCGTTTCAAAATACAAAAGTAACTCGTCAAATTTACTCTTTTGAGTCAATAAAATTTCACCGGTTTATTCAGTGGAATTCTGTCACTGATTTAATCAGTGAGGTTCACTGGTTTAATCAGTGATATTCACTGGTTACTCAATCAGAGTAGTCATCTAGTCGTACGGGTTGTCGTCTGTCAGCTGGTTAGGTATGACACTAATCATTCATCACTTTTGTGCTAACCTCTGAAAACTTATATTTTAAAACCCGCACTTCACTCTCCCGAAAATAAATGAGGGCCGGGCTGCAATATAATAGGATATAATATATAGCAGCCAGCCCCAAATATTTCTAGCACAAACACTAGTACACAATAAAGTTCGTTTTCACTCGAGAAATGCAAAGACCCGACGAGTGATACACCCGTACCAGACGACTAGAGGTTTATGTTTTGGCTGCGTGAAGCGCTATATTACTGGTTGAATCAATCATTTGTCGGTACTCGTCTATTGAGATCTGAAATCATGACGTCACAGCGTCACGTGATAGGCAATATGGAGGCAACAACGGGGTCACTTTACCTCTATTACATGCGACGCGAAGGTTTTTTTTATTTATTTTGCAATTATTTCGAAGAACTGGGAGTCAGTATCTGCAAAAATGTTTGGAGTAGACATTTTAAGAAAGGACAACAAATTGTGCACGTTGGACATATTATAAATTTGGAACAAATATCAATTATAAGTTGATGGAATCGTCATCCAGTGTATTGTTTTCGTGAAGAATGTTTTGTTTTTTATTATTGCAGGCTCTGTTTAAGGAGAGGGTTGAGCATGGCTAGGTAGTAGTACTTTAGAAGCTTTAAAAATATATTATAAAGGAACATGAATTACGTTTTCTGTGATAATTCCAGACCCACTCATAACGTAAAAAAAGTGGCTTTCATCTAGTTGGACAATTTTCTATTTGTAAGTGAGTTTGAGTACACTTTTCACATAAAAATAATTTAATGAAGTAGAAAGTGAGATTTTACTTAAAATAATATAAATGAGTGATATACGGAACATAACATAATTTTAGGTTATGTGTTCTATAATAACGACGATAATAATTCATCATTTGGATATAAATTGGATATAATGACTTATTTTAAGTTGTTCCTCTACATGTGTTATTATATTAAAATAAAAGAAAATAGTAGCATCCAGCTAGAAAATAATTATTTTTTAAAGATATGATGATATGTCTAATGATGACAAGAAGGCAAAAACACTTTATTCAACTTTATGAGGCCCAAAGACACGAATCTAAACTTGTCTTCTGGTGCTAATTAAATTTCTTATTGATTATATTGCTTTAAACCGAACGAAATATTAATATAATAATAATGTCTATTGTAAAATTAAAATGGACCATGTAGTAAGACCTGGAATACGACGAATACGACCCCGTTATTTTAGTACTACATTTGGCCACCAGTTGGCGTATTGTTGTATTTCAGATCCCAATTTAGTAACGCTCTTTTAGTTAAGTCACTTATTGATTCACCCAGTCAAAGTCAGAAAATCAATGTTTCAAAAGTGATAATTCAAAATACTGATTCAACTAGTGACAATTTCATTGGTTCAGCTTAAGAAAGTAGCATCATAATGCTTTTGTGTCACATATAAAAGTTTACATGACATTTTTTTAAGACTTTAGGATAACCTTCAGTCTGATTTCAGTTATGCGTTTATTTATATCCACTTTACCTTTATGATGAAACGCTCAATTTTGACGTTCGTTTCTCATATAAATGCTCCATGTTCCGAGAACATAAGTGCTTTTGTGAAAAGTAAGAAAAAATAAAAAGTATAGTAACAAGGTGCCCGAAAAACTTCATTTTCAAAATTCCCTGATTTTTCGATTCCTAATTTTTCATTTTCCCTGACCAGTAACCCTTTGCGGCATAGTGCCATACATGCATGGCACCTCTTTGACCTCGTTTTTGAAAATATTTTTTAAATAGTTTTGAACAAATTATAAGACCAAAAAGTAAGTTAAAAGTATTTTAGAACTTTATTTTTCATCAGGAAACCAATAGTTAATTAGAGGAAAATAACGTCCTAGGACTTTTTGGGTCGCTGATTACGAATCTAAGGTCTAAATTCCAAAATTCAAAATGGAGTATCCAATATGGCAGCAAAAAAATTGTTCAATGGCTTCAAAATGAGTTTTTCGGGTTTTTTTGTGTCTCTGATTACGAATGTGAAGTCAAAATTACAGTATTGACAAATACCGATTCATTATGGCGGACGAAAAATTAAAAAATTGGTCACGTGACTTTAAATAGGTCCTTAGAGTTTTTGGTCGTTGATTAAAAATTTAGAATCAAAGTTCGAAATGGCAGAGAAAAAACTTAGAAATTAGTCCCGTGGCTTAAAAATGGGTTTTCAGGGGTTTTTGGGTCACCAACAACGAATTGGAGTCCAATTCTGGAAATTTTCAAAATTCAAAATGGCGGATCGAATATGATGCCCGAAAACTAAAAAAACTGGTCCCGTGACTTTAAAATGTGACTTAATGGGGGTTTTGGGTGGCCATTCTTAATTTTGATTTAAAATTTGTAACCAGCGACCCATTCAATTCCCGAAAACAGATTTGGAAGTAATAAGACTTATTTCTCCGCCATACTGGATCCGCCACTTTTGAATTTTCAAAATTTTTTAAATTTGACTTCAAATTGATAATCAGCAATCCCAAAAACTTTCCGTGCTTGAAGTTTTAAACAATTCGTATGTGAGGAGACAAGTAGGGGAGAGTGGGGCTAAGCCGGCACTTGCTTTTTTAAAGAAAAACATAAACCGTGTGAACTTGGTTTTTTAAATAAGAGTGGGCCCTAATGCTCTAACTTTATCGACAGAGTTTCGTGGCATTCTGCATGACATGGCACGTTTTATGACAGGAAAAGTGATTTCGGAGGTCAAAAGTTTTGTCCGACGGGGACATATCATCTCACATGCAGCAAGTCTCTCTGCGGCATGTCATATCTGCGGCATGTCTCATCTGTTACTGGCAAAAGAAATAATGATGGTCAAACCTCTACTCCTTCTCTAACGTCTCATGGGGGGCGGGAAGGCACCCCTGTGACTGGCCACAGAACTAATATTGGTCGAATCCCTTTCCACTGGTGAGAGATGCCGCTAGGTAGAGATGCCGCAGTTGTGACATGCTGCAGTTGTTACATGCCGCAGATAAAACATGCCGAAGATGTGACATGCCGTACATGTGACATGACGCAGATGTGACATGCTGCAGATGTGATATGCCGCAGATGTGACATGCCGCAGGTGTGACTTGCCGCAGAGAGACTTGCCGTATGTGACATGATATGGACCCTTGTCCGACGTTCGGGGAAAACTGTGTTTTCCTTTTGTATATCATCGCCAATTATAATCAGGGTATATTCATCTTGCGTAAAAAAGGTGCTGAACATGAATGTGTTGTTAAATTTTGATTTTCCTATGATTTTCAACGTTTTTCGGATAACAATATACAAAACTGATGCGTGGGGCTAAGTCGACACCGAGTACGTCACCGTGCTCAGGATAAGACAAATATACAGACATACATACAGACAGACAGTCACCTTTGTGAAAATCCTTTTTTCTGACTCAGGGGGTCTCAAAACGTGAAGATTTGATGAAAAAAGAAGAAGTCCAATTTTACATAAAACTAATATCTACTCATTGAAGCATGAGAATGTACAAAAATTTTGTTTGACAACGTATCCGGTATTGTTGGATCGAGAATTTAGTTGACTAGAATAATAAAAATGAGAAATATGTGTCTTTTCTTTCTTCAAACATTATAGACAAGTGACGACTTAACCCCAGGGGGGGGGGGGGGTCACGTCGGCTTATCCCCGCGATTCTTCAGTCCACAGATTTTCCTTCACTTCACCTTTTTTCTAATAATTTATGAACAAAGCATCGTAGTTCAGAATCATCAGTAACATTGTGTAGTTAACTAAATTCTCGATATAACCATACCTAATGCGTTGTCAAACAAATTTCTTTTTTAATCAAAAAAACGACTTAAAAAAAGTGTCGGCTCAGCCCCACTCTCCTCTATGCTTCAAAGGGTTTTGATATTTAAAGATTATTCAAATTCTGATCTTGCAACACACACAAAAAAGCTAAGCTAAGGTCTAAAAAACAAAATGCAGCAAAAGTAAGCTTCGCTTTTTTCTGTGCTTGAAATCTTTGAAAATATCCTAAAATCTTTAAAAAAATTTAAAATCTTTGGTAATACCTTGGAATATTATTGAAATACTATGAAATTCCGTAATTGTTGTAAATGAATTCTTTGAAATTCATTGAAATATTATAAAATCCCAGGAAATTACATGATATCTGATCATATTTCTTGATATCCTGAAAAATTGATGAAAATAATAATTCTCTTTAAATTCCCTGAAATATTTAAAATCCTTTGAGCTCTTTTGAAATCCCTTGAGACTTTTTGAAGTTCTTGAAAATGTCTTGGAGTCTTTTAAAATACCCTGAAATATTTAAAATCCTTTAAGTCTTTTGTAATCCCTGGCCATTTTTTAAGCTCTTGAAAATTCCATGGGATTTAAAATGGGATTTACCCTAACATGTTTCAAATCCTTTCTTATCACTTCAATTTATTAAAATATATTTTTCAAATACCTTGAAATATTTCAAAACCTTTACAATCTTTTGAAATCCCTTGAGACTTTTTAAAGTTCTTCAAAATGTCTTGGAATGTTTTAAAATATCCTAAAATATTTAAAATCGTTTGAAATCCCACTGAATTACTGAAAGTAGTTGAGAATACCTTGAAACCTTTCAAAATGTCCTAAAAGATTTTTTAATCCTTTGCAGTCTTTTGTAGTCCCTTGACATTGTTTTTAGCTCTTGGAAATTCCTTGGGATTTTTAAAATTACCCTAACATGTTCAAAATCCCTTCTAATCACTTCCAATTATTAAAATATATTTAAAAAATACCTTGAAATATTGTAAAACCTTTATAATGTCTTCTAATTCCTTGACATTTTTTTAATTTTGTAAAAAGTCCTTGAAAAATTTAAAAATACCCTTGAATTATAAAATTTCTGTAAAATCCCTTCAAATTATTGACAGCAATAGCAAATTCCTTGGAATCTTTTAAAATATCCTAAAATCTTCAAAATTCTTCAAAATCTTTGATAATATCTTGAAATGTTTGAATATCTTTAAAATCCCATGAAATTCCTGAATTATTGTAAATAAATTCTTTGAAATTCATCATTACTATACCATTAAGCCATTTCCCTTTCGGCGAGCCTCTAGGGGTAGGCGTAACACTACCCGATTCGGGTAGTGTTTCTAGGTGGATAGTTTCCTGTAGTAAATAACTACAAGTGTGGGCTCACCACACCCACGACGCCAACAGCAACGCAGTAGTATTCTCGAATGGTCACCCATCCAAGTACTAACCGCGCCCAACACTGCTTAACTTCAGTGATCTAACGGGAACTGGTGTTTCCAGCGTGGTATGGCCGTTGCCAATCATAATATACCCATAATAATAATCATAATATTATAAAATCCCATGAAATGACATGAAATCTGATTATAATAAATTTAAATTAAAAATTCAAAGATTTTTCGGGTTTCAATCGTGTGCGAAACTATGAATGTTGCCGACGTTTCGTGAACATTGCAGTTCACTTCTTCAGGGCTGACCTGAAGAAG
>CAKNYM010053515.1:679736-690676 GCA_932195095.1 Andricus curvator | reverse complement strand
CTTCTTCAGGTCAGCCCTGAAGAAGTGAACTGCAATGTTCACGAAACGTCGGCAACATTCATAGTTTCGCACACGATTGAAACCCGAAAAATCTTTGAATTTTTAATTTAAATTTATTATAATGGATCATCGTGAAAGTCTTAAATCTATGAAATCTGATTATATTTTCGAAATCTTGGAAAATTTATTAAAATACTCTCAGAGCTTTGAATATACCATAAAATTATTCTGATCCTCGGAAATATTATAAAAACCGGTGGATTCTTATAAAAATATCCTAAAAACTCATAGGTCCTCTAAAATCGTTCCATATCTTCCAAACTTGTAGTAAATTCCTTAAAATTCCATTAAAACTCTTTCAAATCCCTCAAAACCATTCAGGTCCGGAAATTTCTTGAAATTGTTTCAATCTCTTGAAATTGGATTGGTATTATTTAAAATACCCTAAAATGTTTCAAATCCTTTAGAAATCTCTTGAAATCCCTTGAAACTTGTGAAAGCTCTTGAAAATGCCTTGACAGTTTTTAATATACCGTAAAATCTTTAAAAACCTTTCGAATGCCTTAAAATTATTGAAATCTATTAAAAATTCCCTGGAATCTTTTAAAATACCCTACAATATTTCAAATACTTTGTAATCTTCCGAAATCCGTTGAAACTTTTTGAGGCTCTTTAAAATTCCTTGGAATTTTAAAAATACTCTAAAATATTTAAAATCGTTTGGAATCTCTTTAAACTATTGAAATCTATTGAAAAATTCTTGGAATATCTTAAAATACCTTGGAAGATTTAAAAAAAGTTCGAGAAAATTCAGAAATAGGTTTAAAGCCGAATTCAATAGTGGTTAACCCTTGTGTTATTTCATTGAAATAAAAGTCACTAAAGTGATATTTTCATTTAAAAAAGTGACTATACTGACTTCATATTCAAAAAAGTGACTGAAAGGACTTGAGAAAAAAGTGCCTAAAAGTAACTGCGTAGCAGCCCTGTTATACTTGACAGTTACTTGAAGTGCTTCTTACAGAAATTTCCAGACTTTCTCAATTCTTTAAAAAAAATTTCCTTCTCTCTGAATTTCTCTGACGAACGACTCAGAGAAATGTCCTTTTGTGACAAAAGGATGTTTCTTGAAGTAAATGGAATTTCCTCTCAAATTTAAGGTTGAGAGGATTTTCATTTGTCTCAACAGGAATCCATTTGCAGCAAAAATTTTCCTTATGTGACTAAGTTCACCTACTCTTGCAGCAAAATAATTCTGTTTGTGTAAAAAATATATTCACTTCGTCCAAAACAAAACAGGCAAGAGGACAATGCTTTTGTTTCAAGACAACTTTTTCTCTGAGTGAACAAAATTCCCTGACTTTTCCCTAACTCCCAGGTCTGTCCTAAACTACGGCCACCCTGATTGAACAATTCAAACTATACTAATATTTTATGCAAGAAAGACTGAAATCAAATAAGAAAATTTAAATTTCGCGTGGTAATGATTCAAATTGTGGCGTTTTCGTAGTGGAAAATGTAAATAACAAAATCACTTTTTTCTAGGGATTTAAGGTATATAAGTTTTTGACAAAGATTTATCCATTATTTTTTGTAAGAGGATGATGTTATTGCGACAGAACTTTATAAATTCTCAACTAATTTTCTAAAAAAGAGCACACGGAAAGCTTAGGTTATTAGTTGCGATCGAGCAACCATGTGTAACATACTCGTACACTAACACTTGGCGAGACCAGCCTGAATCGTTGTAAGCTTCGTATCAGTTGAGGAGGCTTCTAACGTCGCAAAGCTGGATGCCACTGTCGGGAAGCTTAGTACTTAATGGTCCTTCAAAACGACTGGTATATCTCTTCACATTTCCTATTTCGCTCCATCTACCTAGTTTCAGACCTCTGGTTCCACTCACTCTTTCTAGACCCCTTTAGCCTCTTAGCATAATGAACTACAGACAATTTTTAGTAAGCTGCACGCGATCCTTTAACACGTTATCATTGCTACCTCCGAGATAATTTCACAAAATATTTATCACTCAGAGTTCTAAATTTATACCCTAAATGCAGGCACGCCCTGAAAAGTTTGACAACATAATGAATAAAAATTAATTAAATCAGATAGACAAATTCATGTTATTAAATTAATTAGTTCTTAGGACGCGCGTAGTATCAAACGCAGATCATACATTCATATCCTGTCACCCCGGTCATAAGGTATGAATTGAAATGGATTAAAATTATTTCAAATATAGAAAAAAAACGACATTCGTTTGATTTCAGAGTGTTGTCAATTTGACCCTAGGAGGAATTGATTGGAATTGCCTTGAGTACACTTCGTGCTGAAAAGAATTGTTCTGGATTGCAATTCTGACAATTATACTGAACGGAAGGAATTAAATTGACTTCCACATTTTTCCTTATCTCGCGGCATTTAACAGGATCAACTTGCCTTCAGTTTGTACCCTCTTTCACCTTCATTTGAATTCAAAACGGTATGATTCTCCCCATATTTGAAATCATTTTATTTTACTTTAATTCATTTCTTCTTACCAAGATAACAGGGCTAACCACTTTTCTGGGTTTGGGAATCACAACTCTAAATTTCTTGAGCTCAGGAATGCGAGCAGAACTTTGAATCGCGGGAATCTTGATCACGGGACTCTTGATGATGGGACTCTTCATCACGGGACTTCTTATCACGGGACTCTTTATCACGGGATTCTTTATCGAAGGATTCTCCATCGCGAGACTCTTCATCACGGGACCCAGTCCTTTTGGGGTCTGGACCACTACAGAAAATTTTTACTAAGCTGAACGTGATCCTTGAACACGTTATCATTGCTACCTACGAGAGTAGGTTCTACATTTAAATTCTAAATATCGAAGAGCCTTGAAAAGTTATAGAAAATATTGAATGAAAATTAACAAAATCAGATAGACAAAATAATGTCAATTAATTAATTAACTCTTAGGACTCGCGTTTGGGAATCTCAATTTCGAAGTTCTTGATCTCAGGAATCTTGGCAGGACTTTGGATCACGGGACTCTTGCTAACGGGAGATTTCATCACGGCACTCTTGATCACAAGATTTAGCCCCTTTTGGATTTTAGACCACTGGACTCTTGACCAGCCGATCTTAGAGTTGTCGAGGTTGGTCACAAATTCAAATGGCAATCCGCATCACGTTTGTAACCTCAAATATAAAAATTTAAGACAAAGATTGAAATTGGTAGAAAAGGATGGGCTAGAAGAGATTAAGAGATAAATTTATCAAATCGAATAGTTTTAGAGTAGGGATCGAAATGGATAGAATCAAAAAGATTCAGAACATCATTTGAATCGACTGCAAGACGGTTTTTAGCGATAATTAAACCCGTTTTTCCGGCAGGGAAGTGTTAACAGGAAAGTATTTCTTTCCTCGAGTGTTTGAATCGCGGAAGCAATTAATCAGATTTCCCCTTCCTCTGATCAAATAGAGCGGTAGGGCACATACTTAGCATTGCCAAATTGGAATTAATTTCAACTGACGAGGAGATGCTCTACTCCCTGGGATCACCTAAAGCGTACTTGAGGTCGAGCGACAGTGAGAAAATTAAAAGGGATATGAACGAAAGACTTGATCAATTAGTTTGCCAGTATACAACTTTCTGTTTAAAAAAGGGGGAAAAAAATAATAAAATAAAAAAAGACAACCCTGGCCTCAGTAGTTCGGTTTTGTGTCCAGAAGATTTTCATCCATTTGTTCTAGTATTTCGAGATCAATTAAATTGAATTTAAGTCAATTTAAGCAACTCTAATTACATTTCTAACTAAATATAAATGCACCCAATTCTAATTCAAAGTGAATCTAACTAAATTTAACTTGATTTCGTATCATAATTTCGGGCAAATTCAATTGAAGTTTGGATATCTAATAAACTAGAAAACAAAAACGCGCGCAATGATTTTGTTTTATCTCACGAAATATTTAATTTAAAATATAAAATTAATATTAATATCAAATTTGTATAACTCTAAGTATCTATTATCTCAAATAATGGAAGAGAAAAACAAGGACAATATTTTTGTATAGACAATCACATTGTCGAATTTTTGTTCAAAAATACTAATTTCCAACGAAAAATACCAACATACCTTAAAGTTGTTGAAAATTGTAAGTTTAATTCTTGAAGGTAAATGATTTTTGTTTAAAATAACCACGAATTGTTTAAAACATTGTTATCTTTGAAATACCATCATTTCTTATTCAAAGTATCGATTTCCAGTATACAACGCCAAAAAATCAAAAATGGCGAATTTAATAACTGAATGATGATCTGAAAAATCTTATGATTTTTTAAATTCACAGTACCAATTTTCGACGAAAAGCACTAACATAACATAACCAAAAATTATTCCAAATCGTAAATCTTCTTTGAAATATAATGATTTTTGTTAAAAATAACCCATTTACGGTGAAGAACGTTAACTTAACCTTACGTTGTTACAAAATTGTGAATATTCTTCGAAGTCCACATCGATATTTTCGGTGAAAACCGCTAACTTAATCTACATTTTTGAAATCTAATGAATTGTTACTAAAAATACCGATTTCCGGTGTAAAACGCCAGCAAAGCCTGAAATTGTTAAAACGTTTTGGGTCTTATTTAAAATCCATTTTTCCAATTTTTCTTGAATATAACAGATTTCCTGTAGAAAACGTAAATATTATCTACAATTAGTCCAAATTAAAAATTTTTTTCGATATATAATGATTTTTGTTTGAAAATACCAATTCTCGATGTAAACACCAATGTAACCTTGAATTGTTCAAAAATTATGAGACTTCTTAGAAATCTAATGATTTTTCAATACAAATTTTAATTTTTGACGAGAAACACTAACAGAATTTAAAATGGTTCAAGCTTGTGAATTTTATCATATAAAACAAAAATCATTACATTGAAATCTAATTATTATTATATGAAAACACCAATCTTGGATGAAACATCCCTGCATAACCTCAAGTTGTTAGAAGATTGTAAATATTTGCTCAAACCTTATAACTTTTTATTTAAAACACCAATAACTTCAAAAAAAAAAAAAAACACTAACACAACAGAAAATTGTTCACAATTGTAAATAGTGTTCGAAATGTAATGATTTTTTTTTAAAATATCTTATCTTCTGTAAATAGTGTTAATATAACCTAAAACTTTTCAAAAATTGCCAATCTTGTTCGAACCATAATGTTTTTTGCATTACAATACCAATTTTTAGTGTGAAACGCTAACGCGACTTAAATTTGTTTAAAAAATTATGAACCTTGTGCAACCTAATGATTTTTGTTTAAAAATTTAAATTTCAGGTGAAAACACAAACAAAACCGAGAAACGTAAATTGTTAAAATATGTTTAATTCTAATTGGGAATCTTGATGATAAATTTGTTAGAAAAATTTGCTGTAAAAAAACTAACACAGCCTATATGATTTCATATTGAAAGTCACTTTTTCAAATACTCATTTCCAATAAAAAGCACTGCCGTAAAACATCTATAGTATTTTTAATAATCATAGTTTAAATCTTTAGTTGTGAAAAACTTTCTCTCTTGCTCTGCTGGAATAAAAACTCATTAAAATAGTAGCGTCTGAAATTGAACAATTTCTAATTGCGTGAATTGGTATTCCAAGTTTTAATTTTTTTTAAATTGGTCACCTGGACACTTTTAAGGTGAAAACGTTTAAAATCTGTTAATTATGAATTTAATTATTAAAAAATGAATAATTTCGTATTGAAATTATATATTCTTCAGACTCCAATTAAATATTGAGTTATTTTAAATTTGAAGTGTTCAGAATGAATGTTCTTACAATTCAAAATTAACGTAGATTTTTAACTTTTCTGATTTAAAAATACGCACTGTCTATGTTTACGGGATTTTCCGTAACTCTAACCCCTTTTCCAGCTCGTTCAGGGGCTAACGTTACGGTAAATTCAATAACAATGGACTGCGCCTTAAGAATAATCCAAGTTGACCAGTTTAACAGTACATAAAGAAATAATTTGAATCCAGATTTAAAATCCTTTAAGCTGAATGATTATTGATGAAAGATTGTTTTAACTGTGAAGTTGATTTCGATTGCATTCAGTCTGATACTGCTCTTTTCATTATCTTTAAGAATAGTATGCTCCTTTTTGTGGAATTTTTAAGTAATTTTGTAATTTTATCCGACTAATGTGACTTTTTTTAAAGAGGTTTTTTCGAATCGAGCCCTACATTAAGAACGTGCAAGATTCATATCCATAGCGAATACATTGTGTAATATCTTAGTTTTATATTTCCATACACTTCTCGGGTATAACCCTTAATTTAAAAACCAATATTTAAGGCACTTTCGAAATTTTTTTATTTTCGAAAATCTTATTGTCAAAAATGGTCAACTTTTTCGCAATCACCATCAGAATTCAATTTTCGCCAGTTCTTTCTAATTCATTTTAGCTTCTTCTTTCTGAAGACAAAATGATTCACGTTTCATTATTACTTAATGACGGAACGTTTGCGAGTCTAAAAGGGTAGATTGACATTTGATTGGGGTCAGAGTGTGAAAATAAATGGTGATCCTTCTCAGATAAGAAGATGGCGAATAAGTTTCATTGATAACTTCCTTTTGTCGATATCCAGATTTGGAGTGTCGAAAAATAAAGTAGGCGATTTAATCGTTTATTCATTTTTTTCAGATGAATATGAGGATTGTTAATATCCAGTAAATAATAAATTTAACTTGGATAGATTGATAGATAAAGCTTTTTCACAAATTAAATGAACTTCAAATTGGCCAAAAACTGCTTTTGCTTTTTTTTCTCTTGTTTCTTTAATTGGGTAATTTTATTATTTAAAGCTTATAAACACATAAGTGTGAGAGAAAAATAATAATGTTTGATTAATAATAATATATGGAATTCATCAGGATTAATTTTAAATCTTTCTTATCATACAACAAAATGAAATTAATAATTGGAAACTAATATTTTGGACACACATATATTTGACGTTTTACTTACTATATTTTTTTAATATTCTTTTTTAGGTAATATGTTTTTTTATTTTTTGATTACATAAAATACTGAAAATAGAAAATAAGCCTTTAGCTTGCCCTACTTCTGATATTAGTTTCAGTAAAAATACTTAATTGCTTAAATCTATTCCAATCACAATTTTTAAATTTCAAGCACGAGTGGAGTCTTTAACCTTCTGAGTTTATTATTGTATTAAAAAGTACAAATTGAAAGTTTTCATTTCTTTCTTCAAAATGAAGAGTTTTATATTTAGAGCAATGAAAATTTACCATATTCGCTAAATTCCTTAATATTCCTAAATTGATTAAATTCTCTGAAATCCCTGAAATCTGCTGAATTGCCTGAAATCGTCGAATTCCTTGAATATTCTGAATTCCCGGAATTTTCTGAATTTTCTGAATCCCTATACTTTCCTGGAATCTTTTAATTTCTTAAATGTTTAAAGTTCTCGGAATTCCTTGACTTCTCTGAAATCCTGGAATATTTTGAATTCCTGAAATTCTTTGAATTCTTTGAATCTACTGAATTTCCGAAATTCCCAGAATTTTCTTAATTCTTTGAATTCCCTGAATTCTATGAACTCTTTCAATTTCTTTCATTTAATTAATTTACTAAATTCCTATTGAATTCCTTTATTGCTTTTAAATCCCTGAAATCCTTTAAATTCCCTAAATTCTTTGAATATTCTGAATTTCGTAAATTATTTAAATTCTTCAGATTCCCTAAATCTTCTGAAATCCTTGAATTTCGTTAATATTCTGATTTTTCTGAATTCCTTGAGTATTTTGAATTACCTGAATGTCTTAAATATTTTGAAATTCTTTGAATTCTCTGAATATTTTGATTTACCTAAATGCTCGGAAATCCCTGAAATTCTGTGAATACCCTAAATATCCTGAAATCTTTGATTTCTCTGAATTCCCTAAAATCTTCGAGTATCCTAAATTGCTTCAATATTCGAAATTCCCTGAATATTCAGAATAATCGAAGAATTCAGGAAATTCTCTGAATTCCCCAAATATTCTGAAGTCTTTTATATCCATAAATTCCTTCTATTCGTTTGAATTCCTTAAATAATCTGAATTTCTTCAATTCCTCTGAATTCTTCTGAATTCTTGGGATTATTTTGAAGTTCATGTAATTCAGGAAATTCCATGAATTCAGGGAATCAAGCAAATACAGATGATTGAGATCATGCCGAAAATTGATGGAATTCCAAATATTTCAAATGATTTCAAGGAGTATAGGCAATTTAGAAGAATTGAAGGAATACAGATGATTCAGAGAATTTTGATCAATTCAGATATGTCAGGATAATCGGAGGAATTCAGAAGTTTTCTAAAAGTTAAATGAATTCAAAAGGATTTGAAGGAGTTTAAAAGAATTCCAAGTAATTCAAAATAATGAAAAAGAATACATATAATTTGAAGAATAAAAACTAATTCAACAGAATGAAATTTTCAAAATTACTAATTTAATACAAAGACATATTTTAAATTTAACTATTTCACTATGTAATAATCAGGTGTGTGCAAAGGCTCGACCCACGCGAGCTAAGCCTAGAAAAACTCGCGAGCGCTCGAGAGCCGAAAAAAGCTTGGGGACCGAAAAAGCTCACAAAGCTGGCAAAATAAATAAGGAATATAAAGAGGAATTTATACTCTAAAAATAATTATACCTTGGAATTTCCATTTGACTTGAAAGGTTTTTTCTCTCGAAATTGATAGAATTTTAATTAAAAAGAGACCTCTCAAAGAAAATTTTTTAATTTATTACTTTTTTTCTTCTACTAGAAATTGATCAAAAAAATAATTTTTTTAAAGAAAGTTTATTTCATGTGTATCGACGATTTGCATACAATAAAAATCGGCTCAAATCAATGCAGTAATATATGATCGAGCTTTTGCCGGTACGCGAGCTTTTTCAGCCCGCGAGCTTCTGCACAACCGTATAAAATATATCAAAAATTGAAAATAAAAATAAAAATTTTCTGACTCAAAGAATTTCAGAATAATTTCATTAAAAATTAAATAATTTTATGTGATATTGAATGGGTCACATTTAAATTGATTCGAAAGGTTTTTCTATTACAAACTTAAAAATTATAGTATGAGCAGAGTTATAAATCACAAAAACACATGGTAGTAGAGAAATAATGCCCTATGCATGAAACAGCTTCTAATGTTCAATTTTACATTGATAAAACTTATATAAATTTATCAATATATATATATATATATATATATATATATATATATATATATATATATGAATAAATATACATATAAATCGAAATGTCACTATCGTTCATCCATTGTGAAAGAAACATCATTAATTTGTCTAAAAAAGGTTTAAACTCACAAAAAGTAATTATTTTAACAATACTCGTTTCTTTAGTGGTTGAATTTCTCTTACCGTGGCCAATTTTTTTATTGGTTGGATTTTAATCAATAATGGCTTATTTTTTCGGAAAAAACATTATTTCCTACAACCCTACTGTTTTCAATTTTGAAAATAAATAAATATTCTACAAATATAGTTATTTGTTCAAAAAACTTTTTATCTAAAAAGAATTGTTATAACGATTTGAGCCATAGAAAAATTTACTATCAAAATTGGAAGCAGTATAGTTATAGAGAATACTTTCCCCAGAAAAATAAGCCAACATATGTATATTTGAATTATACCATTTTCAAAAATCGGTAAGAAGCAAAAGTGAGAAAAAATTCAATTGCAAAAAACCTTGTTAAAATAAATTTTTCTTGCAACTTCAAAAAAGTTTATATTTTAAGTAATGTTTTTTGTTTAAAATGATATAATGAGTAATATTATTTTTCTTAACAATTATATTTATTTTATTCCTAAATTGATAAATTTTCAGATTTTGAAGTTTTTTAATTTTAATGAACAGAAAAATTGTTGTTAATCGGAAAAGGAACAAAATATTATTTCTGTAACTAGAAACTACCCTGGAATATTCATATTGAAAATTTGACTGTCAATAAACTATTTTTATTTCACATTCGTTACTTTTTAAAGGTTTTAAAGTTCTATAAAACCCCTGTCAAACATATTTTTCGTCGATTGTTAAGTGTAATTTATTTCATCATAACATTAACATAGCGCGTAAATAAAATAAGAATTTTTTTCTTTCCTAGAATAAACCAAACAACTGATATTATATCATACTTCATTTTTTCAATCAGTTTAAATAGTTTCAAAATTATTTGAAACACTAAATATTTAAAAATAAGTTGTTATAGATTTTTAAATTGTTTATTTTTTTAATATTAGGAAATAAAAATCCATGCAGGTCTACGCACACCTTGCGCGCATGTATTAGCTGCTACACGGAAAAAATTTATCCGTGAAGAAGTCACGAACTTATAGCTAGGTCTCGGATACGAGATAAAAAAATGAAACATTAAATCCTTATTTCTATGAGAAATATATGGATAAATTTCGAAGTTCCTTACGAACAGTTCGAATTTCCTACGAACAGTTCCTGAAAATTTCAAACTGAAATAAAAAGAGGAAAAATTTTATTTGTGCGATTTAATTTTATATTAATTTATAAATTCGCAACTCAGAAGATTCGAACCTCAAACACTGCTGACTCACCAGTTTCTAAACATAAACCAGGAGTGCGTAAACACGCGCAGCCATCGAGGCCAAACAAAATAGGTATTATAAAACTTCTAGCCACTCATCCGACGAGCTCGAGGCACACATACGAGCGCACACACGCACCGCGCGTGTGCGCGTGGGCCACGTACAGGGAGACTTAGTTTCGAGTTCCCAGATTTGTCGGGCAAGCTCGTGAGTGCTCTGAGAATCTTTTCCCATTATTATTATAGATTAGCAGTTCGAACTCGAAAGTTCATTGCCT
>CAKNYM010053515.1:643184-674736 GCA_932195095.1 Andricus curvator | reverse complement strand
TTTTCTTGGATCTATAGAGCCTATTTGTACTTTTGCTAATCTCGAAAAGTGATGAACCGTTTTAGAATTTTCACATCGAGTTCGTCAATCTTTCTCAAAGTTCGCAGGTTATTTACGAAAATACATAAATATCCGATGAATTTTTCTCATATCCGAGACCTAGCTACTAGTTCGTGACTTTTTTACGGATACATTTTTTCCGTGTAGTTAATGAATAAAACAGAATGAATGAAAGACACTTACCATCCAAAACAAAGTTTCGTTTGCGAAATTACTGTACTGCTCTATTGTTGATAGAACGCTGAAAATGAGGCACACCAATACCACCATGAACCTGGAAAAGAAAAAAATAGGTATGATTAGAATATGTAAGTATTTCGAAGTAACATTGACGACAGCACTTTGGAAAATTGCACGAGCATGTCTCTGATTCTGTCGCAGTAAAAACGATCCTTCTGGAAAAATAGAGAGGAAATAACTCTTAAAAATGCGGTCCGGCGTAGGCAGATTATTCCAGATTATATCGGATTACGCTGGATTACCCCTATATTTAAAATTTATCTGCAATACCTCTATATTCAAAATTACTTTGGATTAACTCTTTATTTAAAATCGCTCTGGATTACCTCTATATTTAATATTACTCTGGATTACCTTTATATTTGAAATCGCTCTGGATTACTTCTAGATTTAAAATTGCTCTAGCTCAAATCTATATTTAAAATTTCTCTGTATTACCTCTGTTTATAAAATTGCTCTGGATTACCCCTATATTTAAAATTTATCTGCAATACCTCTATATTTAAAATTACTCTGGATTAACTCTTTATTTAAAATCGCTCTGGATTACCTCTATATTTAATATTACTCTGGATTACCTCTATATTTGAAATCGCTCTGGATTACTTCTAGATTTAAAATTGCTCTAGATCAAATCTATATTTAAAATTTCTCTGTATTACCTCTGTTTATAAAATTGGTCTGGATTACCTCTATATTTAAAATTACTCTGGATTACCTCCGTACTTAAAATTGTTCTGGATTTTCTCTATATTTAAAACTTCTCTGAATTACCTCTATATTTAAAATTGCTCTGGATTACCTAAGATTACTCCGGATTGCATAGGATTACTTTACCGAAAAGGATCACTTTTTAACAAAATTGCTGAATTTCCAACCAAGAAGGGAATAGTTACATCTAACTTAAAAAATTTAATTTCAACAACAACAAAAAACGGATTTTCAGCAAAATAGTTAAATTTCCCACCAAAGAGATGAATTTTCAACTAAAGTAATAACTTTTTGTACTCTATATTGATTTCAAAGCAGCCTTTTCCTCAGTCATAATATCTTATGGAAAAAATTAATCTCGAAAGGTTGTGGGTCGAAATTTATTATATTGGTAATAGATTTCTACTCTAAAGCTAATATTGCCATCAAGGGAAATGAGTGCGCCTCCGGAATCCGGATCCGTAGATGTAACGGAAGGAGTCATGCAGGGGGAGGTAAGTCCAATAATGTTTACATTTTTAATTGCTTATTCACAAGAATCTATGTATGCCAGAGGTATCAGAGGTGTATCAATAGGCTATTTGTTGGAAATATTGCTCTTAGCTTACGCCGACGATTTGGCTTTCTTTGCGGACTTCCTGGTTGGAATGCGTAAGGTTCTTGAAGGATTATTAGATTACTGTAGGATAAATGAGCTCGTAGTCAACATAGAAAAGACAAAAATTGTAATCTACAGAAAGGGAGGTCATGGCCATAACAAAAAATACCCACCTTTCATGTACGGAACCTCCGAAATTGATATTGTCAAAAGTTATATCTACCTGGGCACCCCATTTACCCAATCTGCACTTTTTGTCAGGGCGAAAGATGAAGCTGTTCGTAAATCTAACCTCACTGTAGGATCAACGATTTCTCTGATTCGCAGATTAAAACTTAACTCATGGAACCTTATTGTTCGACTTTTCAATAGTCTTGTATCGAGCGTTTTAATGTATCGTGCGCGCATATATGGAGTCTCAGGTATTTAGATTTTATAAAAAAAGTTAAAAACACTTTTTATAAGATAATCCTGCATGTTCTACAAAATACTGCTGGATATGCTATTAGATTAGAAATAGGTGCTTCACAATTTGCAGTTAGAGTTTTTGGATTTAAATTCCCTGAATTCTTTGAATATTCTGAATTCCGTAAATTATTTAAATTCCTTAAATTCCCTAAATTTTCTAAAATCCTTGAATTTCATTAATATTCTGATTTTTCTGAATTTCTTGAATATTTTAAATTACCTGAATGTCTTAAATATTCTGAATTTCTAAAATTCTTCGAATTCTCTGAATATTTTGATTTACCTAAATGCTCGGAAATCTCTGAAATTTTGTGAATACCCTAAATATTCGAATCATGAAATCTTTCATTTCTCTGAATTCCCTAAAATCTTCGAATATCCTGAATTGCTTCAATATTCAATTCCCTCAGGTATTTAGATTTTATAAAAAAAGTTAAAAACACTTTTTATAAGATAATCCTGCATGTTCTACAAAATACTGCTGGATATGCTATTAGATTAGAAATAGGTGCTTCACAACTTGCAGTTAGAGTTTTTGGATCAATTCTCAATTGGATAGAGAAAATTCTCAACATGTGCGACGATCGATACCCGAAGAAAGAGAAATGGATAGATTAAAATATGATTTGTCAACCCTAGATAAATACAACTGGGCCCGCCAGGTTAGAAGTATATTTAAAAAGATTGTGGTAGAGGGCGATTGGGAATTTCTTTCTCTTGTCTCTCTACAAAAGAATAAATCGGCATGTATAAGAGCTTATGATAAAATATTATATCTAGAAGATTTACAGAGAGCCCACTCGGCCTCTGCTCTTACTTTATCCTCAATTAACCTTGCGAGAAGGACCTCACAAATATTTAACTCTACCAAGAACACCACTCGGTTTTATCAGAATTATAGCGCAATTAAGGTTAATAAAGAAGTTCATACCTAGACTTATAATCAAGAATAAAACCTGCAGTTTGAATGTTGATGGTTATTGTGCCTACTGTCATAAGAATAGTTTTAATACAGAACCTGTTTACCACCTTTTAGTAGAATGTCAATTTTTTAAAACTGTAAGATTTTCATGTATAAGCCAAAGTAGGGATATGTGTGAGATAAGGAATATCTGGATGAATATTCTAGATAACCCTGAAAAAATTCTATCAAAAAAATTATTATGTTTCTTAGTAAGTTTCACGAATGAGCATTATAATTAATGATATACTTCACGGTTTTTTGAGTTGCATTCGTTGTAAGTACGGTTTATCTTCTCTGGGGTAGTGTTTACCATCAACCCCTAATTTTAGTTTTTATTTATTAGAATAACAGTTAGTTTTAAAATTGAACTGTAACCTATTTGTATGAATCAGATGATTCTTAAACAAATAAAGCACTACTACTACCACTAATAAATATTCAACTAAAATAGTTAATTTTAGTCCAAGAATAAATTTTTAGTTAAAACTAAATTCACAGTACAAAAAAAAAAGATTTTTCATCAAAATGGTCAAATTTTTAACCAAAGAGATGAACCTTCAACTTAAAGGAAGAATCTTCGACAAAAAAATCACTTTTTACCGAAACTTTTGAATTTTGTACAAAGTAGAATAATTTTTAACAAAAAAAAAAAAAAAAGAATTCTCAATGAAAAATGTAACAGTTGATATCTCAACCAGAATAGATTATAATTAAAAATAAAAAACAGTTGAATTTAACCAAAAAGACAAATTTTTATCAAAATAGTTTAATCCTAAACCAATAGTTAAAATTTTCATTGAAAAAATATAAATTGTCAACAAAAAGATGGAGTAGTTGCATTTTGAATTAAAAACGTTAATTTTTTACAACAAAAAAAAAACAAATTTCTAACAAAATAGTTGAATTTCTTACCAAGGAGATGAATTATCAACTAAAATTATGTATCTCTAACCAAAAAATAAATTTGTAAGAAAGTAGTTAAACTTTCAACCAAGTAGTTGAACTTTCAATCAAGAAGATTGATTTTCTATCTAAAAAGCCAAATTTTCAACAAAATACATGAATTTTCTACTAAGAAAAATAATTTTACAATCAAAAATTGAATTTTTAAATTTTTAGTTAAAAAAATTAATTTTCTAAAACAACTATTTTCAAATAAAATCAAGAATCTTCAACCAGAAAACGGAATTTTTGACACAGTAGTTCAATTTGCGACCACGTAGTTGAGTTTTCAACTAAAAAGGATAAATTTTTAACAAAAAATCAGGCCATTACATTCTCAGTTTAAAAAATTAATTTTTTACATAAAAAACGAAATTTCAAAAATATAGTTGAATGTTCTACCTAAATATTTTAATTCTCGATCCAAAAAGACGATTTTTCCACAAAAATGTTTAATTTTTAACAACAAAAATGACTTTTTAACAAAGTTGTTGAATTTCTTATGAAGTAGATTATTTTTTCACCAAATAGTTGAACTTGTAACCAAAATCATGAATTTTAAACGAGAAAGAATAATTTTCGACCGTAAAAGACTAATTTTCAACATAATACATGAATTTTCAACTTGAAAGGTGAATTTTTGACAAAAAATGGAATAGTTAAATTTTTAATGAAAAATTAATTTTTCACAAAATAAGGTAAAGAGGGTTATTGCCGACAATGAGAATGCTATTCTTTATTGTCCAAAGTAAGTAACATTTTTTACAAATAACTTTCTATATTTTTTTCCATTCAAAATAAATACAGCTGTTCATTAAATGCGGCGTGTCTTTCACTGAATTTAAATAAATTATTTTAAAATAAATATCACAATAGTTTGGAAATTAAAAATTATATTAATGGGTACTGTATTAAATCGGAAGAAGTCTGCCCTTTAACATGAATTTATCTTCATTATCAGATAATAGACACTTTTGAAAACTAAAAACTTTTTCTTAAGGTGTCGATAATACACTTGTTTATCCTAGTTGAAGACTATTTGGATTACCTATGTAAATTACCTTGAATTATCCAGATTACTCTTGATTAGAAGTAAATTATTTGGATTGCTTACATTACTATAATTATTCGGATTACAATTGGATTACCCTGCATTATACGAAAACTGTTAAAAATAGTATTAAATTTAAAATACCACTGTATATTAAAATTAATATCTCAAGCATATGAAGTCGCTATTTAGGTACGTGTTTATTACATTTCATATACATTCATGATAATCGCCCAGATAATTCCATTTTACACAAAATCAGAATAAGATTAGCAGTAATTTTCGATTCTAAATAATAAAACATGATACCTCCTTACAATTAAACAAAAATAAAATAAAATTTTAAGACGAAAAGTTCAATTACGTAAATAAATGACAGATCTAACCTACAATCAACTCTACTCACATTAAATTTCTACCATTCAGGGCAAATTTTGGAAAGAGTTCCATATTTACGTTGTACTTTAATCATAAAAAGTAATTCAATCGACGAATTCTAGATTATTAATTCAATTTCGAATATTTGATAAGATTTAAAGAAATGAAAGCACTATGAGTTTTTAAGCACGCTGCTATACCGACCTGTATTTTATATTTAATATAAAATGTACAGCTATTCATATTTTGATGTATATTAAATTTCAACTTCCGTGTATGCAAATGTCTTCATATACATTTGTATTAAATTTAATACCAATTTTAAGATAACGCTGGATTAAAAGTGGATCATCTGAATTACTACGAATTATCTGGATGCCAAGTAAACTACTTCACATTACAAGCGTAAATTAGAACTCGATTAAGGAGAATTACAAGTGAATTACTCCAAATTACTTGGATTACTCCGATAACAGTGGATTACTCGGATTACACCGAGTTAACAGTTCGGAAAACTGAGCGGTCCAGCGGATTACCAGAGTTGTTTCCCCCTCGCGAAACATAGACTCTTATCATCGTCAAATATTCTCATTTTTTACGATTCCACTGGAATATGATTTTTTCCCAGTCTTATAAATAAATCCCTGAAGTCCTTCATGAATAAGTAAGGGAAGCTGGAGGATCTTCCCCTATATCTATTATCCACGCGACATAATACCGCGGGCGGCAACTATTCTAAACTCGGAAGCCGCGATCGCGCATTGAAATCAGGCTCCTATCTTCAATAGTGAGATAGTGTTGGGATTCTAGAATTTGATGTCGACAATTTATCTTGTATTTTTTTTCAACTAGAACAGGGTTACTACAAAATCCCAGTTCTGAAAATTCCTAATTTTTCCCTGATTAATTGTTGACTTTCCCTGACCGTTCTGAATTTTTCTTCTAAGTATAGAAACAACCTTACATCTGGGAGATCAATAATCTTAATGGGGGAAAAATATTTGTTTCTAAATTTATTTTAAACACTTTAAGTGATAAAAGTCATACAGAAGGTTGGAGGGTTTCATTCACAAATTACGTAATACATACATAAAAATACATCAATTTTCAACCACACAGGCGGAAAAATTATGTATAGTTTATACATAGTGTAAAGTATATATATATATAATATTCATTTTTTGAATACATTTTTTGTAGACAACAAATGAATATTATATATAATACTTCACACTATACATAAACTACCTATAATTTTTCCGCCTGGGCAAACAGTTGAGTTTTCAATCAAAAAACATAAATTTTGATCAAAAAATGAAAGACTACAATTTTTAGTATGAACAGACTAATTTTCAAACCAAAAAGAGGAATCTAAACAAAATTTGAGTTTTTAACACAAAAATATAAATTTTTAACAAAGAAGGTGAACCTTGAACCCAAAAATATGAATTTTCTACCAAAATAATTGAATTTTCAACCCCAAAAGACGATTTTTCGACCAAATAAATGTATTTCTAACTAAAAAGATAAATTTTTAAGAAAAAATGAAAGAAGTTACATTTTCACGTAAAAACATTGATTTTTAACTACAAAAAAAAACGACTTTTGAACGAAATAGTACAATCTAACAAAGAAATGCATTTTTAACTAAAATTTGAATCTTCAGGCTAAAAATTAATTAAGATAATATTTATAAATAAAATTAAGATAAATTTCCAACGAAATACATGAATTTTAATCTGAAAAAGATAAATTTTCAACAAAAAATAGAGTGGGTAAATTTTCAGTTCGAACAATAAATTTAAGAAAAAAAACGTGGTTTCAACAAAATAGTTACATTTTCCACCAAAAGCATGAAGTTTTATTTACCGAGATTACTTTTCTACCAAAGAAAGATGAGTTTTTAACAAAATACGTGAATTTCCAGCCAAATCGTTGAATTTTAAATAAAAAGGCTAAATTGACAATCAAAAAAAGAATAGTTATATTCTCAGTTAAAAAATTAATATTAAAAAAAACGCATTTTTAACAAAATAGTTCAATTTTCAATCAAAGAAATGAATTTTCAACTACAATGATGAATCTTTAGCAAAAAAAAATGAATTTTTAACTAAATAGTTGAATTTTCAACCCAAAAGATGAATTTTCTACCAAATAATACTTTTGAACTTTTCAACAAGATACATGAATTTTTAACTAAATAAGATAATTTTTTTACCAAAAATAGAATAGTTACATTTTCAGATTAAAAAGTAAATTTCCCACAAACGAAACGTATTTCCAAGAAGATACTTAAATTTTCAAGCAAGAACATGAAGTTTTACTAATAAGATTACTTCCTTACCGAAAAAGATGAACTCTCAACAAAATAGTTAAATATTCACCTAAACCTGATAGATTTTCAACTTACAATAGAGTAGTTGAATGAAAATACAATTTTTACTAAAATAGATAAATTTTCAACCCAAAAAGATGAATTTTCAGCCCAAAACGATTGATGATTTTTTTAACTAAGCTGTTTAATGGTTAAAATACACATTGGTTTGTCAATAAACATGTGAATCCATGATACTAATTCAAGAATAGGATTATTTTAAATACATTTACACAGATAATGATTTTTGGATCAATTTAGGAATATTGTAATTAGAAATAGGTAATTTTTTACATATTAGTGGAACATTTATATAATTTTTGGTGTATTTTTTCCGCTAATATTATTGTAAATAATAAATAATTTAAAGCAAACATATATTTTGAAAATCAGTAGATGTTTTATTAACAGGTACGAAAGTAAAATCTTCTATAATATTGATATTAATGTTTTTTTACACGTATCTCACTTAACCGTAATGACAAAAAAACTGGAATTATTGACACACTTTCAAATAAAAGAAAAATTATTTCTTGATGCAAATTTCTGCTCATTGAAGAAGAAGACGATTAAATGTAGAAAGTCGGCAGATACATATTTTCGGCAAAATTTGAAACGAAAATCTTTTAAGATATTTGAAATATCTTTAAAAGAAATCATATCAGGCGGAAAAAGTCCAATAACACTTTTAAAGTTATTTTGAACTGCCTTTGATGAACATTGGTGCTCGTGAAAGTACTGCATAAATTTGCATACGTTTTTACTGCCCATTAATTTCCCCATGAGCTTAAAATGACAATTACTGTCTCATTATGGAGTAGAATAATTTTCTTAAAGTAGGTAACTAAATTGGATCTGTTCATATTTTAATTCTTATTATGTTATATAATAATATCCACGTTCTGCGTTATCTGGAATCCCATTGTTTATATTTGATTAAATCTTAGTATTCTGGAATCTTATAAAAGATTACTTGATCACAAAAACCGATTTTTAAATATTTTTTGAAATTCTCTTGTAAATTCAAGATTTGAAAAATTAGAGGGTTAAAAAGTAAGGCCATGCTCCTCAACTTAAGTTATTTCTGTTGTTTTAATTTTTTTCCGGTATCTTATAATATTAATGTAGTGAAGGCCTTTTCCGGAAAAGGCCTTCACTACATTAATATTTTAAGTTATTTCTGTTATAAAAATGGAAAAAAATGTTATTAAAAATATTTGTAATACTTAAAATTATGTATGAAATCACTGAGTTTTCACATTCTCATCCTATAATGAGGAGGTATTAGATTTGTGTAAAATTTGACCACCCTCCCCCGTTTTTGTCAAATGTCCACGTCTTGAGACCCCCTGAACCCAAAAAAACTGGTTTTTAGAAAATGTCTGGCTGTTTGTCTGCTTGTCTGTAGATTTTTAGTTTGTTAGCACGATAACTTTCAAAAGAATTAATAACGTATGGGGACGGCGATTTGTCAAGCTCAGCTTAGAGGGCAGCACCGTGAGTGGAGATATACCTTGTACGCGGGCACAACGAATTATCTACAGTTTCCTTAGTTTTTTCTTATTTTGAAAGTGATTTGCTGCTTTATTTTTCCACCCAAATGCCATTTTGGATAAAAATTCAAAAAGTGAGCACATTTTGAAAATTTTTGGGAACACATTTTTTCAATATTTAAATATTCTACGGACGGATACTAATAGTGCTCGAAAAGGCAAACAAAATATTTTCATTACCTTTTTCGAAAGAAGAAAAATTACTGGAGTTATAGCATTTACAAAATTCCAAAAAACAAACGAAAATGAACATTTCAAGACAAACAACGCACGATATGAAAAAAAAGTCAGAAAAATAAAAATGTTGCTTTTTAAAGACCCTACAATATTTCTATAAGACGTTATTTTATTTCCTTGAAAAATCGAAACATCAAATTTTTATCGCAGAAAAAAATAATGAAAAATGAAAAATTTTATTTTGCGGTCAAAATATACAAGATACAAAAAAAGATGAGAAAACAAAAAATGTGCATTTAAAAAATATCTACAAGTTTTTTATTAATCACTTTTTGATATGACGCGCAGTTTTTGTTTTATTTGTAAAAAACAGCATTGAAAATAGAAAAATTAAATATTTAAACGAATAACACAAGCCAAGAAAAAAATGAAGAAACAAAATTTGTTCATCCAAAAACTAGCTACGAATTTGTCATAATCATGTTTGGATAGGATCCGTAGTTTTTGTTTTATTCGTGAAAATAACATTTAAAATAATTTTGTTTTTAAAGCGTTGCAAGGTATACGAAAATAGATGAATGAACAAAAGTTGTGCATTCAAAAAAGATTTATAAATTTTTCATCAATTTTCGTCATAAGAATACATTAAAAATGAAAAAAATTAACTTTTTGAAAAAACGGCACAAGCTAAAATAACATTTTAACTAATAAAATTTGTCGCCTAAATTATATAATTATCCTTCATTTGAAATCAAATACAAATTTAGTAATTTGTGTATGAAGAACATATAACACGAAACACAAAGTGCGCGATCAATGTATTTCCGAACGCGAAGCGCGACGAACAAATCGCGCGCCGTAAGTACGCTCAAACTTTTTTGTTTCTATCATATACGATGCACAGAAACGAGTGCGGAACGCAAGATTCAAATGATTTGCAAATCAAATATCGAGCGCAAAGCGCTAGTTTCTGGATGAGAATGTGTTCCTTAAGGTCGATAGAACCTTGAGTAAATAAAGTTTCTTTTCAGTCTAAAATAAAAACAAATTCAACAATCTCTTCATATGTAGAGGTTTTGATAATGTTATATTATTTGCAAATAAATTTTTTCTTTTCATCGAAGTCAAACACGAAGTTCAAAAACCTAGAGAAACCGAGCGTAAAGCGCGATGTAAATACGTCCGAGCGCGTAGCGCTAGGTGAACAAATTATCGAGCGCGAAGCGCGAGATGACAATATGATGGAGCGCGAAGCGCGAGATCCAACAGCCGCGCGCCCTAGGGAAGAACTTGAGACAATCTGAACTTTGATCACGTCCAGATGATTTAATGGACAGGGTCTAGATGAGAACCCGAGAGAAACATCCTATAGAGTGGGTCTTAGTTTGGGAAATGATCCTGATGATCCTATTATTAGGCTCCATTTCTTGAAAAAAAAAACGTGCGTAAAGGTGGAATACGGGATACTTTCTTATTCTGAACACGAAAGTGAGTGGGCAATTGGACTTACAAGGGGGATATACACCCTTACGAAATTTTATTTGAATTCATAACCGTCTCAGTAATAGGTCATTACCGAACTTGTAATATGCTAAAGTGACGATGAAGACATTTTTCAGACATTCTCGAGAAAAAGCGGCTATTAAAAAATCCACGCATGTCACGTGGACCGCGATTGGAGAGAATTTCAACTCCCGGTTAGATCAGGCAGCAGCGCTCCGATTTATTATCGGGAAGTCTCGGGTCGATTCCTGCTGTCTTCATTTCTTGTTATTTTTTTTTTCATTTGAATTTCTATAGGTTCAAATAAGACTAGGTCATCATTTGGTTCTGATATTAGAAACACGTAGATGTTCATTTTTTACATTGTCTGAAGAACACTTCCAAAGCAAATACAGTGAAGTCCCGCGTATTTCCGCGTCCTTGAAACGTAAGGCAGGTTCTTTTTATCAAGCGACTTTCATTGGCTGCCTGGCCTTGTATTGCTGCGCTTGCTCTAAGCAACTTTTTCAACTGCGCATGTGCCGAAAACCGCGGTCGATTTGAAATCAATAAATACTATCAATAATAAAACACATAAATAGACCCGACATTCCTAGCACTGCTGGCCCACGTTGTTTCTCAGGTCAAGGGACGAGAGGCGGTTGCGACTCTTGCATGAAAAGCACCAGCAGCATAGGGACAAAGATACAGTTACTCACATGCGGAGATTGCGCAATATTATGTATCCCAATTAGAAACGTTTCAGACGGCCCCGATTTGTGCAGTTAAAAATGTCGCGGTCCGTTGGCCAGTGTTTTTGTTGACGTACGACGTGAAAAATGTAAAATTTCTTGGAAATAGTACAAGTTACCAACTAAAAATCAATATAATAGAATCAAAAAGCGACTCAAATATTTCGCTGCAATGCTAGGCTAAGTCGAAATGTCAGCCGTCGGAAAGGTTAGATTGTAGTATAGGACTGCAAATAACTGCACACGAGTTTTTGGAGAGAATTTCTGAAGGGAAAAGTAAGTGATAAAGGTCTAAAAAGTAATATTTCTCAAGTGTAAAATCTATTTTCTCAGTCATGTCCCATTCTTTTCTCGAGAGACGACCTTTCAGTGTCACGAAGCACAAGAAACTTTTCGAAATTTGGGGTTACTAATTTGACGTGCCACTAACCTGAAATTTAGGATGTTTTATTTCATTTCGTAAAACTGAAAGGTCGTGAATCGACAAAAGAATGGAACGTAATTGAGAAAATACATTCTACACTTGAGAAATATTACTATTTGTACATTTACGACTTTTACGTTTAGAATACTTTCTCGAAAAAGTCTGCATTCCCATGACGTCAACCTAAAATACTCAATTTAAACCAACGAGGGCGCTGTTCGGACCTCTTTTTTTCATTGTTCAGCCACTGACGCGGAGGAGAGTGTACAGGGACCGGGGTGGGGGTTGACGGAACGGCGCAATTTGAAATAACCGCATACAAGGGTCATGAAATAAGGGGGATTCGAAATAAGTGAGACTTTACTGCATTTCCAGGATAAGTCTGTACCGTGACATCCTTGAAAAATTCTGATTTCTTACGTAATTTTTACATTCTCATCCTGTAATGAGAAGGTATTAGATTTGTGTAAAATTTGACCCCCCCCCCCCCCCCGTTTTTGTCAAATGTCCACGTTTTGAGAACCCCCGAACCCAAAAAACAGATTTTTACAAAATGTCTGTCTGTTTGCCTGCCTGTCTGTCTGTCTGTTAGTCTGTAGATTTTTAGTTTGTTAGCACGATAACTTTCAAAAGAATTAAGGTATTGGATTGGGCTTTGGTATACTCTTTAAGTGACCTAAATAGTCCAGTCAATGAAGCCCTGAAATAACATTTTTAAGGCTGCATCAGAAATGGATGCATTTTTGCATACACCCTATTTTTGGAATGAGAAACCCGAATCTGAAATTAATTTTCAGTTATAATGCTTTTCTCTCGCCGAAAATTGATTTTCCGAAGTTTTCCGCTTTTTCCGCAGGAACTACTGATCGTACCGAAAAAATAATGCGACCACGTGCGCTCTCGCTCTCTCACTCTCAGTCGGCGAGAATAGCACGCACACTATATCAATATATATCCCCGTTTCAAACAATCGCTCGTTTTTCGAGATTTGACACTTATCAAAATGTTTTTGACAATCGCTATCTATGTAAAATGACCTCCTCGACAACGTGGTCGCATTATTTTTTCGGCACGATCAGTAGTTCCTGCGAAAAAAGCGGAAAACTTCGGAAAATCAATTTTCGGCGAGAGGAAAGCATTAATCGTTCAAATAATTTCAAACTGTCTTCCACAATAAATATCACTCTTAACACTTATTAACTGCATCATAGATTCCAGAAAATAGTGACTCTTCAAGATTTACAGAGAAAAAACATTGTTGAAACAAGTGAAAATTGTTTATAAACTGTCTTTTACGAAAATATATCTTAGCACTCATGAACTATGTCATTAATTCCAGAAACTAGTAACTTTTAAAGATTTACAAGGGAAAAAATTGTTTGAGCAAATAAAAATGGTTTAAATAATTATAAACTGTCTTCCACAAAAATATCTTAGCATTCATGAACTACGTCATTAATTTCACAAATTAGTAACTTTTAAAGATTTACAAGGGAAAAAATTGTTTGAGCAAATAAAAATGGTTCAAATAATTATAAACTTTCTTCCACAAAAATATCGTAGCATTCAGAAACTACGTCATTAATTTCAGAAATGAGTAAGTTTTCAGGATTTACAGGAGAAAAAAATGGTTCAAATAATTGCCAAAAATATTGTTAAAAATATATTATTCTCAACATTTGTGTCATTATTCCAGAAAATGTTGATAGTCTTTAGCTGAGAAAAAATTCAATTCTAGCTCCGCTGTAATTCGAAGCCAGGTCTACGGATTGCCGATCTGGCGCTCTTTGTTTATTTTTGTAAACTAATTCAGAGCACTAGACTGGTAATGTGTAGACCTGAGTTTGAATCTCAGCGGAGTTAGAGGAATTTTTTTACAGATGAAGACTATATCCATTTCTCGAGTATTCCTTGAGGTGAATCAACTTCAATTTCCAAAAATTCAATAATATAACAAGTACTTATTTTTTCCATTTTTTCAAAAACCGAGCTTTTCCCACTTAAAACCCCATAAAAAAAACTTTAATACGATTTTTTCAAAAAAAGATTGAAGATTTTTAGTATACTTTGATGATATACAGCACTCCTATAGCTGAGGTTGAGGTATCTGCTCGTAATTCAACATTGCATGATCCTTTGAACCTGAAATTTAGATTCGGATTTCCAACTATGCAGAAGCATCTTAGCTTGAAGCGTCCTTTTAGCCGCCACTAATGAGAAAGTGAATCATCTATATATTCTAGATTCTAGACTTATCCTAAAATAATAATTTCTAAGGAAAAATGAATTTTAATTAAAATAAAACATTTTTTTATTACGATTTTCATCCCCAGGATGGAAAACGATTTTATTATCCAATTTTAAAACGAACGCTTAAGAGATAATTCTTACTCTTCATCACATTGGCCATAAAATGGCTGGAATTGTAGAGAGCCGGATTTTCTCAAAGAACGGACGATGCATCAAGTTCCACAAGCAGTGAAATTTTCTTGAGAAAACTCAAATAGGGAATGAAGGAAAACTGATAGTTCGCAGATTCCTTTTTAAATGGGATATATATAACAGTTGACGATGGAAGAATTTCTTTACTTTAAGTATTTCTATATAGAAATATAATTTTAAATAAGTCGAGAGATAAACAGGCGTATCACTGTGATAAATTTAGGTTTTTGTTATTTTTTTTAACACGGGGTACCTGCGCTCAGACGGTTTGTTTTCCATCTTTTTTTTCCTATTATATATTACATTGGAACCTGGAAAAAAGAACAGTTTCGGGCATGGCCTGCATTGGCCTTGATTTTAAATCTAGGGAATTCAAACGTAAATAAGCAGGGTCGCATGAATCCTTTCTGTTGGATTTGGACGCATGACGTATCCTGATGCTTTTCACTTGCAAAACCATTTTTTATCGGACAATATCTTCTGCTAGTTCTTTGGATTTGAATAATCAAATTAAAAAAAAAAGTTCTTTCGATTGGTTCAAAGATTCTGGCAAATTTTTTATTTTACGGTTATCATTAGTAAACAGTGAAATTAAATTATAACAATTCAAAAATAATTTTTTTGTTCAAATTAGAAATTTTTAAAAATGTGCAAAAAACATGTTTTTCTCGATTGAGCCAAATGAACACTTTTTTCTAAAAGTTGAATATGGCGAACCTAACATTTCTTCAGATTGAACCAAAGAAACATCGGATTATTTATCTTTCATAAAAAAATTTCCGTTGTCTTTCAAACTTTAAAAATCGCAAAAATATCGAAAATTCTTAAATAACAAAAGAATCCGAAAAAGCATATTGATAGCATCTTCCGTTAGTTGAAGCTAAAGAAATCGCAGGTTCAACATATTCAACTTTTTCTAAAATGTATTTATTTTACTCAAAGAAGAAGAGGCTTTTCTCACATTTTTGAGAAATTCTTAGTTGAGCAAAAAATTTGTCTTGGATTTCTAAATTCATATAAGTGTTCATTATTAATAATAATCGTTCATATGAAAAATCTTTCAAAATTTTTTAATCAATAGGAAACATTTCATTTAATTTAAAAAAATTTAAATGTTCAAAACCAAAGACGGAACAGAAGATATTGTCTGAACAAAAAAAGGTTCTGCAGGTCAAAAGTTGGTATGGGTGGTTAAAGATACGTGAAATCCAATTAAATTTGATGGATTTTGCAGATACGTGAGAACTGACAACATTTTCAGGGTTCTCTAAAGGGGATGGTCCTCGTCGCCTGATAAAGTTTCCTAATTAATAGGGTCCTTTTTGAGTGATTGGGGGTCTATTTTGTAAAAAACGACATCTATTTGTTGAAAAGTAGACAAATTGTGAATTTATTTATAAAATTGTTCATAAAATTCCGTTCAAAAACTAAACCTGCTAGTAGAAAATTGATGAAAATCTGTATTTATTTCTAAAATTTATTGGAATAAATAACAAATATTGTACATTTTATTTATTTGTTACATATTTCTGATGAATTTTGTTAATGGAACGAAGTCTTTAGGGCGAGAAATGGCTAAGATATAAATTTGTTTATAATATAACAATTACTTCAAATTTAAAAAAAATTTAACTAAGCATTGTTCTCAGGTATATAATCAACGAAAAACGAAGAAAAATAATGTCACTAAGTATTTTTAATCTTGAATTTACACTTCCACTCATTAATTGGTTATTATTATTATTATATCATTAAGCCATTTCCCTGTCGGGGTAGGCGTGACTTGCTCGGTTGGAAAATAGTAGTGTGTTAATGTAAAATATAACAATTTTTCACACTATTGTAACCTATTGAATATGATTTGTGAGGAGTGCTGTAGTGATTTAATGATGGTTCAAATAAATATAAGCGTAGTTGCAAAAAATAGTAACGTTTATAAAAAAAATTAGTGTCAAATTTGTTGTTCAAGAAAAATGAATAAAGAAAACAAATTCTAAAATCGGCTTTCACAAATCTCTTTGAAATTTACGATCAAAAATTTTTTTTAAATTCAGGTTTTTTTTTTAAACTTTGTATGTCTAAGATCGATTGAGAATGAAAATAATAATTTGAAAATTATTAACGGATCTATAAAGATATGAAATATTTAAACGTGAGCAGATGAAGGATATAAAAATAATTTTCTAGTTTGCGTAACTGTCAATGGAGTAGAATTTAATGAAATAACATAATTTCCGGAATCAATACCTTAATTATCCCCGATTTCAATGACATCATTCTTTTGTACAATTTTTAAAGTTGAAAATTGAAATTTTGGCAATGGAATCGATTCTCCTTGCCCACTGTGCACTGTGATCCGGCTCGAAGGACCAAATAAACGTTCAAAGTATTTTCATCATTTATCATTTCTACTTCCTTCTTTACACTTCTATTATAAATCTTAAATTTCTTTCGATCCCTTTCGATTCTAAAAATAGGTAGGATTTTAGGGAAAAACCGGAGCATCCGACTGGAAGACCCAAAAAATCTTTGAATTATTGAAACAGTTCTGCTTCTCTCTATTCACTCCTATTCCAAGCATGCTATCCCTTTTTTATTCTATCAAATTTTAGAAAATTGTATTAAATCTCCTTGTGAGAAAACAAGCTGCAATCGAGGCTTTAAGCAAGGTACTTAGTATAGAAATATATTTCAGATGGCGTGTTAGAAGAGCATAATTTTACAGGTACCTCAACGGGTCACCTTCATCGACCTACTAAGCGATAATTCTCTACATTCTCCTTTCGTTGCTTCTTTTTGAATTCCTTTACAAACCACGACAAGAGTGATAAAACTTAACTGGTGTTCCGACAGAGTGTGAAAAATCTTGACATGCACGAGGAAAAAAATCTTTTTATTCATTTGGGTCAGTTGATTACAATCCGAGAAGACATTTGCATAGCCTAATTTTCAAGACTTGAATCATTTAAAAATTATATTCAAGGAAATTAAATTGATGTAAAGAGATTAAGTTCCTTTTCCCAAAATTAAAAATTAAATGAATATCTGGAATGGAATATCAGTCATTCAGCAAACGTTTAATTTTAAAATGATCTAAGATTTATGAACATGCTAAAAGTGATTGCGAGATTTAAGATGGGCATCTCATTGAAAAATCAATAATTGTTCTCTCTATGCAGTCGAAAGCGATTATCAACTGAAATATAACATTTCAGCAATAAAAAACCTGACTTTCAATCAAGGATTTTATTTTGTTTTTAAATGATATTGAGAGTTTTCTATATAAAAATGCAGGCTTTTCAGCAGGGAGAGAGGGTGAATGTTTAAAAGCAAAAGAGAGCCAGCTAAAACCCAATTTCCGCTTTTTACGGCCAGGAATTCCCATTCATTCCACAATGTGATAACATAGAACTGCATTGCCGGGAAAGAATGTTTTTGCTTTTTTATTGACTATATAAATTGTGGGAAATAGGAAGATTTAAATGTTCAAAAACTTATGTTATTTTTAATAATTTATGCATATTATTTAAATAATAGATTTTTACGAGGATATAACGAAAGGAATTACGCTTCCTTCGAAATTTTTTCTGTCGTGTCAATTTGACAGATTTATAAGTATATATATATATATATATATATATATATATATATATATATATGTCCGTTGGACATTTTATAACATCGACTTCTCACCTCCCCCTTGCATGGAAATGCTTCATCGTTGATTTTCAAATTATTAATTTTGCACAGTGATGTGCATGAATCAAACTGAACCGACTACAGTCCCATTTGACTCAGCTGATAATTGAGTCAATCTCAATAGTTATTGTTCTTTGATAAAGTATCAGAAGATACTCTAGTAAAACGGGAATTAAAGTCAGATATCAATTTTACAAATATCTGTTTTATTTAAGGAAAACATATTCACAAAAAAGAAAGATTTTGTTTACAAAATGATTATCTCAAATGTTTATTCATTAACTGTTTATAACTAAAAAGCTCTTCCAAGTATTCAATGAAATATATAATTTGATTATATAATTAAAATCCATTCAAGTTTATATTGACTCAATTTTTTTGAAACCGAGTCCAGTTCATACTGAATAGACTTTTATTTATACATTTATATAAAAGTGCTTCTCTGGATGAGATGCAATTAAATTTACTAAATTGGTTTTTAAAAAGCTACTGAACTAACTGAACGCATCTATCTATTTATCATAAATACATTGAATTATTAATGTTGAAATTGAAATGTTCCAAATCCGGAAATTTCAACCCCATGAAATTATAGTAAATTCCCGAAATTTATAATTACCAAAATTTTAAATTCCCAAAACAAATATTTAAATACAACATTTTTTATCTGTTAGAATAATATTTTATTTTATATTGTGCGTACTGTATACCACATAGATTCACATTACAAATTTAAAAATTCGGGTTTTTAATTATGTAATTTTAGGAATTTAATAATTTCGTCAAGTATTCGTAATTTCCAATTAAAATTTGGTTTAACATTTTGGTTTCTGTTGTAACGTTATACCTTCGTAAATTTCAGAATATTGCTAACAGTGTACATTTATAGAATATACAGTAAGTTGGTTCAAAAATGCATTGAAAAATTTTTTGTTCGAAATTTCATGCACATTGCCCGAAAATTGGTTGGAATCCACACAAAAAAACGGATTAAAAAAAAAGATATTCAGAGGTTCCGCAAGCCCCATGAAGTTTAACGCGTATTTCCCATAAGCAAAAAGACGTTTTTGTAAATTTCATTCAGAATTTTCAATATTAGGTGAATCGAGTTGAAACTCAACATTTGTCGTCACAATAAGCCATAAAATGCGAATTAACACGAATTTGTCGAATATCACCTCCATAAGTCTGTTTTATAGGGTCCTAAAAAAACCCCAGAAGTGAAAAATTGGGTTGTGCGAGTTTCTGGCACTAATTATGATTTTTGTGCCGGTTTTTACGAGGGTTTTTATATACATATTGTCGACAATACATGAAATACTACTTTGTACTAATAACATAAGATGTTTATACAAATTTTTCAAGACTTATTATTCTTTTTCGCAATCTTCTATTTTAAAAGAGTTAAAAAGTCGCGATTTTTCCAAATTTTTCAACTTATTTTAAAATTTTCAATTAGAGTGAGTTAAAAATAATTGAAGTTAATAAAAGTTATTGTTTAAATAATTTAGTATTATTTTTAATAATATTGTATTTGAATAATGCTAGAAAGTTGCCGTCTTTATGAAATATTCAACATTTTGTCAACTTTTTACTCAGAGCGAGATAATAATTGATGAAATTTTATAAATCCAATTATTCAAACGAATTGTTATTGTTTATATAAATCTTTTCCTAGAGTAATGCTAGATATTTGCAGGTTTTTCTGAAATGTTCACCTTTTTGTCTAATTTGTACTCAGAGTGAGGTAATAATTAATGAAATTTAGCAAATATAATTGTTCAAATAAATAATTATTGTTTATAACTATCTTATCCTATATTATTGATAGATAGTTGCGGTTTTTTCTGAAACTTTAAACTTTTTGTCCAATTTTCACTTAGTCAGGTGATAATTAATGTAAGTTAACAAACATTATCGCCTGAAAAAATTATTATTTTTTATAACTATCTTATGATAAATAATTGCTAGAAAGTTGCTGTTTTTTCTGAAATTTTTAACATTTCTTTGGCTTTTTAGATATAAACAGATAATGAATAAACATTTGAGATAATCATTTTGTAAACAATCTCTTTCTCTCTTGTGAATATATTTTCCTGAAATAAAATAGATATTTGTAAAATTGATATCTGACTTTAATTCCCTTTTTACTAGAGACGAAAGTCAGAAACAATATTTAGTACAAATGGTAACGGAAGCATTTTCCTGACTGCATTGAGTCTTTCTTGTCCCGTGAGATTTTATAATCGATTAATTATTTGATTGAGACCTTTTTAATCTCTATAGTATATTACCAATAATGAGATCGTATTTTATCCAGGGTAGGAATAGGGTGAACTGATAGTTAAATATGTGCAGTTATATTATACATTTTTCTTCCACGATGAGCAATAAACTTATTGTTGTAATTCAAAACAAATTTTTCACAATTCATTTACAGACCTGCTTTTCCCACACACTCCTAATTATTCTATTCTTTGTTTTTATCTCTACTGAAAGATAGCCTTTTTTATTAGATTGATATTCTTGAAACTTTGTCAAAAGAGTGAGAAATATTCACTTTGAAAAAAAACGAATACAATTCAAAAAATGATTCTTGTTAGTGTTCATTCATTATTTGTTCATACCTAAAAAGTTAAGGAAAAATGGACATAAAGTTGAAAATTTCAGAAAAAACCGCGAATATCTAGCATTACTATAGGAAAAGATAGTTATGAACAATAATAATTTGATTAAATAATCATGTTTCCTGATATTCATTAATGGTTACCTCACTCTAAGTACAAAATGGACAAAAAGTTGAAGATTTCATAAAAAACCACCAACATATAGCATTACTATACGAGAAGATAGTTACAAACAATAATAATTTGTTTAAACAATTAGGTTTGTTAAATTTAATCATTTTTTACCTAACACTATTTGAAAAGTGGATAAAAAGTGAAAAGTTATTTTAAAAACTGCAACTTTCTAGCATTATTTTGAGAGAATATTATTATAAGTAATAATAAATGGTTTGAACAATTACTTCTGTTAAATTTAATTGATTATTGCTTTGCTGTATAAGCTACCTAAAATTGATACCTTAGTAATTAAATAATTTCATTTATTTTGAATGCTTGCAATTTAAGAGTTTAGTGAGACAGTTTTCGGTTTACAGATGGTTAAACTTCGAACCATTTTAACAAACCTAGGCCAATATCTTAAAAACAGAAAATCAGAGAAAGAAATTTTCTCTCCAAAGGTCATTGCGCTCTAGGGGGGAAATTCTAAGGAGGCCATGGCTTTAAGACACAGGTAATTTTTCAAGGTCATTCATGATTAACTTCTCATTTTTTATTGACATTCAGCCAGTAAGGACAAGATATGTGCAGGAAATCAATATCCAGCAAAGAAAGGCAAGATATGAGCAGGCTGTTGCCAATATTCAGAAAATGAAGGCACGATATGAGCAGGATATACTCAACATCCAGCCAATGAAGGCAAGACATGAGAATTTTGTTGCCAATTCGGCGGGGGTCGTTCGTTTGGGTTGGTAAGTTTCGGTTCGTTGGTTTGGGTCGGATGGTTTGGTTTGGTCTGTTTGGGTTGGTTGTTTTGAGTGGTTTTGGATCGGTTTGTTCGGGTGGGTTGATTTGGGTTGGTTTAGGTAAGTTGGTTTGGGTTAGTTGGCTTTGATTAGTTTGTGTTGTTTTATTTAGGCTGGTTGGTTTGCGTGGTTTGGATGAGTTTGATGGTTTGGGTTGGTTCGTTTGTGTTGGCTCGTTTGGGCATGCGCGATTGCGTTAGTTCATTGGGTTGGTTCCTTCTGTTTGGTTCGTTTGGGCTCGTTTGTTAGGGTTGGTTTGTTTGGGTTGATTGATTTAAGTTGGTTCATTTGGTTTGGTTCGTTTGGGTTGTTTCGTTTGGTTCAGTTTGTTTGTGTTCGATCGTTTGGGTTCGATCGTTTGGGTTCGATCGTTTGGGTTGATACCTTCGGGGTGGTTCGTTCGGGCTGGTTCCTTCGGGTTATTTCGTTGGAAACAAACTCATAAATTGGTTATTCTCCACATAAAGGTCACTTTTGCTATCCCGTGTAATATCTTTGTGAATATTTATTAAATTGCTTTATAATTTGGTAAAATTTATCGTTTTAATAAGACGGACCGAAAGCATAAGACCAACATAGATTTTTTTACCCAAAAAATATATTGAACAAGCATTAAATACTTGAAAAAATGCCCTGTCCTTGTTCTCCACCTACAAATTGCTAAGTTTGACAAGGATTTTCGAAACAAAGGGTAATAAAATATAATTTTTCACTGGTACCTTTTAAAAGTATGTCCCTGCCTCAGCTGCCTTCAACTAAAACCGCCAAAAAATTTAAAAATAAAAATAATCACCCCGGACAACTTTCCAAGACTCTAGTTAATATATCTATCTCCACAGTAATATTCCACGTCCCCTAGGAACTAACGCTATCACATTTAACGAACCAAGTCTCAGGTGCCTTCATCTAAAACCAAAAAACTAATTTCAAATTAAAAATAATTACCTCAGGCAACTTTTCAAGACTCTAGATAGTGTATATGTATATATTAAAAAAAAGGGGTAAACAACAACCGCAAGGTCCCACTGAGAGCAACTGCCATCTAAAAAATGACACTGGCTCCCAGTAGAATCGCTGTGAATCACACTTATGGCCACGTCTCACAAAAGTTGAGAGAACCACGTCTCTCTGTCACACATCTCTCTCTCATATATTGTAACCAGTGGGTTACAGGGATAGAGCCTTGCGATAGGCAAAACAGTCTGCTTGCTCGAAAGTAGAGCATTCTGTTGCATCACGGAGGAGCAACAAAAAAACGCAGACTCTGAAGCCTCCCACTTTTTACTAGCACGCGAATAGTGCGAGTCGAAAGTGTAACGCTTCTACAAAAAGCGTTACGCAAACCGAAAGCGGCAGTTGGGGTGTTGCGTGGCAAACGCAACAAATCTTGGGGAGTACCTCAAGGGAAGCTGGAGAACTCCCTTCTCCATCCTTGCCTCGTACTTCTCTCCAGGAACTTGGGAAAATTTGTGCTCTTAGGCTTAAAAACCTAAGTCCCCAAATTCTCTCTTTAAAGAGAAGACCCTCTAGGAGAGGACGGAAATTATATTTCCTCACCCTGTTCACAAGAGGTCCATGTTCTTGAATAGTTGTGCGTGCCATTTAAGGCTTCAATTTTCCCTTTCCTGGGGGGACTCTCTATGAGCATAGAGCGCGATACTTTAATGATATACATTTTTACGGAAAAATTCTGAAGACTGACATAAAATCTAAAATCTTTAACTTCTATTTGGCGATTGCCCAATTTTGAGAGAGAAGTCTTGTCGATTTGAAATTATACTAGCCTAATAGAAGAGTGGAGCACAGTTCACTGTGTAAACCGGTTGATGCAGTTAGCTCTTATAATTTACAACTTACTCTCTAAACCCTTAGCTTCTTATGGGCAGGCGGGAATTCATCCCCCAACCTGGTCAAGAAAGCGGCTAAGCTTGAAGACTAAGTTCTGAGAATATTTCTCTATTTTAAAGGGAATTTCGAACCTTGCAATAAAATCTAACTAAGAGTGAATCTCTCTTAAATGGAAAAATCGGTTTTTCAAAAAATAACAGTTAAACCTGCAGTCCGAAAGCGACTCGACTCAGGCCCCTTTATTTTTGCGAACGTAGTAAGAGAAGCATCTCAGGGACCACTCTTACCTGGATTAAAATCATAAAGATTTTGAATAGCTGATAATTAGGTAACTTTTATTAAGAATAGACATTGTAAATCTCATTTGACTGATAGATTGCCACTGTGCACGAATAGATTAAGTTGTCATACGGGTCTTTGCTTTGTAGACACCGATAAATATATAAAGTGTTTGAGATTGAAAATTTGAAGGCAAAAAGCCCATAGTAAAAACTTATGCCCCGTAATTTCGGTCGACCTGTTCTACACAGGAAAGAATTCTGTTTGCTAAAAAGAGTATTAAAAATTTTTAGAGAAAATCAACGATAAAAAAAAGACGAAAATAATAATAGATTTTAATTGTATTGCAAATAAGAGAAACTCTAATTTAGGTTAGCTAGCTACGGCTAAATTTATATTAGAATATGTTTGGTTTGTTTGTTCCCACGAGCAGCTAGGGAAAAGGGTTAGTCCATCCTTGTAGAGCCCCGCGTACAAGGATAAGGCTGATACTCTGAGAGGTCGCCCAGTATCCCAGAGTCACCGTTTGAGACACCTCACCCAGGTGCCATTCAGCTTTCGGCACGGTTGTAACGCCTTCGCTTAGGAGTTATTCCTTCGGGACCATCCCTGGACAATTGTCCGCAACTGCTTATTAATTATTGTAACCATATTCAGCAGAAACCCTTGGTACAGGGAACCTCTATCCGCAACCCGAGGACGCGTTCCGTGGCTTTGGCATAGGCCCTTCGGTTAGATTCCCAAGGCATCAAAACCGAATACCGAATATATAATATATATAGTTAAAAGTTTGTCATAAGGACAACCGCAGGATTTCGCCGGGAGCGGGTGCTAATCTGAAAAATTGCACCCGCTCCCAGCGAAATCGCGGCAAAATTTCAGCTGTAACCACGTCTCACGACCGTGAGATAGGTGGTTACAGTCTGCGACGAACTCAATACGATGATCCAGCAAAAGTCTCGTGCACCCTGAGTACACGGAGCGACCCAAAGACGACCGCCTTCTGCATTTTTCCCGCAAGTGTCTGAGCATTTTGTTGACACGCAGGGATGCTTTTCAGGCTATTAACCTGTGAAATCTTGGCACTTCCAAGAGCGCCGATGATTAAGACGATTAGCTTAACAGAATATTCCGGGTATAACCGTCGCAACTCCCTTATAAGGTCTTTATACCTCTCTTTCTTTTCTTTCTCCTTGGCTGTGACGTTTTTGTCAGCTGGTGCCGAAAATTCGATAACGAACATGGTTCGTTTCTCGAAGTCAAGGAGAACTATGTCAGGCCTCGAGTGCGCAACAGAAACAATTGTCGAGAATATGAAGTTCCAGTATATGCGGCACTTCTCATTTTCGACAATTGACTCTATTTCTCTAGGAGCGTTTAGCGAAGAGGTATTTGGTCTAATGCCATAAGAGTGACAGAGATGGTAATAAAGCACTCTTAGTGCCGCATTGTGCCTTTGGATGTAGGTCGTTCCCGCATGAGTTGGACAACTAGATAGTATGTGTCCTAGATGCTCGGGGTGTGCATGACACGCTCTGCAGCTATCATGGGGAATGTCTTGGCTCAAAATGTGGCGACGGTATGCTAGAGTGGAAATAACACCGTCTTGACATGACAAAATGAAGCCCTCCGTGCCCGACTTCAATCCGGGTGATCTAAGGAAAGCAAACGTTAGCTCATACGACATCGACTGATCTTCACACATTTCTGTGGAAGATGCCGTGCATCCTCTGTCGAGCAGCTGTTCGTGGAAGTTTTTCTCCTGTGCTTTCTTAATCCGGGCCTTCAGGAGTGAGTATTCAAGATAGATAAGATTTGATGCATTTTGCTCACCCCTAATATTGAAGTCAAGGCCGAGTGTTTCAGCAGCCTCCTCCGCTGCTTTGTACAGAAACGCCCCTTTTCCCACTTCTTCGTGTTTACTGACCATTTTAAGAAAAGGGTCTTGTCCATTTGCAACTATATGAGCTGTACCCAGAATAAGTCTGTTGTGAAGACATTCAAGATTCAGTATTCCGCGACCACCTAGGCGGCGTGAGATGTAAAGTCGCGGAACAGAAGACTTAAGGTGCATGCTCTTGTTCATGTGCTAAACCTTTCGCGTCCCGATATCAAGTGATCTGAGCTCTTCCTTCGTCCATGGAGCCACTCCAAATGAATAGAGTACTACCTGGACGGCAAGCATGTTCGTTGCAGATACTTTGTTTCTCGTCGACAGTTCGGAAGACCAAATCTGCCGGATGAGACGTTTGTATCTGCTTCGGAGAGTATCCTTTATAGATGTCACGTCCTGAATGCGGATCTGTGGAACGCCCAGGTATGTATAGGTCTCTCCAGCGCAAAGGTGTCGTATAGCGCTTCTGTCAACGAGCTCAGGATCTTCGGGGATGTAATTAAGTTTTCCTTTCTTCAAATTAACCTTGGCGTATTTCTCTAACCCAAATTCCATTCCAATCTCTTGAGTGTACTCTTTGACAATTTTCAGAGCTAGATTTAGTTTCTCTTGATTCCTAGCATAGATCTTAAGATCATCCATGTAAAATACATGAGTGACCTTATGCTTTCGGTTTCCAGGTTTGCCGCAGATATATCCTTCGGAATGGCGAAGTGCGTGAGATAGTGGCAATAATGTGAGGCAAAAGAGAAGAGGGCTCATTGTGTCGCCCTGAAATACACCTCTCTGAAAGGTGATACTGTTAGTGATCACACGATGTTTTCCAGATAAGATTGTAAATCTGGTTTTCCAAAGCGGCACTAATGTCTCTATGCACCTCACGATGTGTGGATAAACCTTTAGCCTTTCCAACAGACAGATGATTATTTTGTCTATGGGAGGTTGAATCTAAAGCTTTCCGGTAATCAATCCAGGCCATCGATAGAAATCGCTGATAGGATGCTGCGTCTTTACAGACACATCTATCGATGAGCAAGTTCTCCCGACATCCTGCTACGCCTTTCTTTGAGCCACGTTGTTCATACATCTCTCGCTATACAGGTCCAATTGTCCGAACAATCCTATCATTTAGGATAGCTGTGAAGATCTTATACAGTGTGCTCAGACAAGTTATTGGCCTGTAATTCTTAGGGTCAGCTAAGTTGCCCGTCTTCGGCAGGAGCAATGTGCGCCCTTCCACCAACCACCCCGGAATAGGCTCTTCCGACTTTAGATATGAGGTGAAAATTCGGGCCAGATGCTGGTGGGTTGAAGGAAACTTCTTCCACCCGAAGGGCTTGATACCACCTGGTCCCGGAGCGGAATAGTTCTTCATGCCTCTTAATACGTTTTTGACCTCCTCGGTAGTGATAGATGGGCATTCCTCCTCAGCTGTTTTGAGGGCATTGCACAGCTCCTTGAAGCTATTTATGTTCTTTGAGCCTTCTTCAAGTGGATGTTGGACTTCGTAGACTTCTCTCCAAAATGCTTCTACCTCCTCTGGTTTGGGCGGATGGTCGACAGTAACTGGAGGGTCTTGGAAGAGTCGAGATTGGAAGAACTGTTGATTTTCTCTGACCCACCTCTCTCTCCGCTCTAGACTTCTCATAGCGTTAAATAGTACTCGTATTCTGTCAACAACATGCTGCCTGATGGTCAGTAGCTTTGACTTGTTGATTGTGTGATGACGGATCCGAGTTCGCGCGCGAACTGTCGAACCTTGGCAGTGAAAGTCCTGCCAGATGTTATGTAGTCAATCACACACTGAATGCTGGACGCGTACTGTCTTGCCCAGCCTATCTTTGTGCTAAGTTGATGCATTCGTCTTTTGGTCTTATGATCAACCGTTGGTTTTGTTTTACGGTTTGCATGTGCCAAAGTTCTCGCTGCATTGTACACACTACAATTGATAGTCCAGAGGTCGGATTCTTTGGAAAAATCTCCACGAAGGTCATCATCCAGTTCTGTCAGATCTTTGGGCTTGGGAGAAACCTGAATGTTGATGTTTCTCCGGGTCTTGAAGCATCGTTCTTCCTCTATTGGATGCCTGTTCGAGGTTGGAGGCATCTCAGTGTCGCCTCTCTTTCTCTATTGCCGGCTTGTTCTGGCTGCGGTTGTGTAGGCGCTCCGCTTATATAAACCCTTTTCGGGTGATCCTCGGCACGGTTTCGCAGACGTTTTTGCGAAAAATCCAAGAGCTCTGGGTGTTTCTCGCACCACAGAGCATGCAGTCGCGCCATGTAAACTTTTCGTTCAGGGGCCATACTGGTATCATAGCACTCCAGCAGGTCGTCCCTGAGTCGATCCGTCCACCTAAAAGTAATGAGATTCTGCTGGTCAATCGCATTGACTCCGTCTTGATTGGCTCCCCCAACTCTAGGGTAGTCGGCATTGTTGTCCGACCCGGCAGTCGGCATTGTTGTTGAACCCTTGGTACAGGGAACCTCTATCCGCAACCCGAGGACGCGTTCCGTGGCTTTGGCATAGGCCTTTCGGTTCGATTCCCAAGGAATCAAAACCGAATACCGAATATATAATGTATATAGTTAAAAGTTTGTCATAAGGACAACCGCAGGACTTCGCCGGGAGCGGGTGCTAATCTGAAAAATTGCACCCGCTCCCAGCGAAATCGCAGTAAAATTTCAGCTGTAACCACGTCTTACGACCGTGAGATAGGTGGTTACAGTCTGCGACGAACTCAATACGATGGTCCGGCAAAAGTCTCGTGCACCCTGAGGACACGGAGCGACCCAAGGACGACCGCCTTCTGCATTTTCCCCGCAAGTGTCTCAGCATTTTGTTGACATGCGGGGATGCTTTACAGGCTATTAACCAGTGAAACCTCAGGGGCCATACTGGTATCATAGCACTCCAGCAGGTCGTCCCTGAGTCGATCCGTCCACTTAAAAGTAACGAGATTCCGCCGGTCAATCGCATTGACTCCGTCTTGATTGGTTCCCCCAACTCTAGGGTAGTCGGCATTGTTGTCCGACCCATTGTCGGGAGCCCTGCGCGTTCGATTGTTTTGAACCGCACTTCCTACAACTATGTTTGGTTTGTTTGTTCCCACGAGCAGCTAGGGAAAAGGGTTAGTCCATCCTTGTAGAGCCCCGCGTGCAAGGATAAGGCTGATACTCTGAGAGGTCGCCCGGTATCCCAGAGTCACCGTTTGAGACACCTCACCCAGGTGCCATTCAGCTTTCGGCACGGTTGTTACGCCTTCGCTTAGGAGTTATTCCTTCAGGAACATCCCTGGACAATTGTCCGCGACTGCTTATTAATCATTGTAACCATATTCAGCAGAAACCCTTGGTACAGGGACCCTCTATCCGCAACCCGAGGACGCGTCCGTCGGCTTTGTCATAGGCCCTTCGGTTCGATTCCCTTCGGTTCGGGGATATATATATCCTCACAGTAATACTACACAGCCACTAGGAACTACCCCTATCACATTTAACGTACAAAGTCTCAGCTGCCTTTATCTAAAAGGGCAAAAAAAATTTTTAATTAAAAACAATCACCACACACAACAAGTCTCCAGGTGATATATCTACCCTCATAGTAATATTCCACAACCCCGAGAAACTAGCCCTATCAGATTTAACGAACCAAGTCTCAGCTGCCCTAATGTAAAACCGCAAAAAAAATTGCAAATCAAAAATAATTACTTCAGGCAACTGTTCAAGACTCTAGTTCATATACCTATCGTCTCAGTAATATTGCGCAAACCCTAGTAATTGCCCCTATCAGACTGAACGACCCAAGTCTCAGCTTCCTTCAACGAAAGTCCCTAAAAATATTGAAATAAAAAATAATTAGTTTAGGCAACTTTCCAAGACTCTAGATAATACAGCCGTCTGCCCAGTAATATTTCACAACCCTTAGAAGCTGAGACGGGGTTCGTTAAATGTTATAGATGTGGTTTCGGGGGTTTTTGGATATTACTATGGAGATAGCTATAAACTGGTGTCTTGAAAAGTTGTATGTGGTGATTATTTTTAATATGAATTTTTTGGCAATTTCAGATAAAAGCAGCTAAGACGTGTTTCATTTAATGTGATAGGGGCCCAAGTGCGAATTCCAATACGGCCCAACATTGGCCCAGTATTGGCAAAAATTTTGCCGGAATTCGGCTGCCAGTATTGGGCCATAGCTGGATGTGTAACTACGGTATGCACTTGGCGGCCAATTCTGGCCCAGACTCTGGCCGCCATCACTTATGCGTTACTGGCTGCCATTATCGGCTCAGCAATGGGTACTAATATCGGCCCGATCTCGGCTGCCAATATCGTGCCATTGCTGGAATGATAACTCTAGTATGCACTTGGCGGCCAATTGTGGGCCAGACTCTGGCCGCCCACTACTGCTATACTCTAACGATATGACAAAAAAGGACGTTAAAAAATAAATATTAATTGATTGCGAGTATTTTGACTTTGAATATTAATGGGTCCTGGTGTAGAGTGAATACATATATTACATTTTTAAATATTATATTACAAATAAAATTTCTAACGCTACGGGGATCGAACCTACATCTATACCTAAATCTATCGCCTAGCAGTCGGGAGTCTTAACCATTGCGCTAAACCTACGAGTTGAAACTCTATGAAAAAGCCATCCTCATAAGTTACAGCTCAAAAAAGTTAAAACACCGAAATTTTAAACTCCTTTTGTCTAATTAAATATTAATTATTATACGACGTTATGTAAATGTAAAATATACGAACTGTTAACAGGAATATCAATGAATCAATTTTTAAATAAATAATTTTAATCGATTACAATTTTTCTTCATGTAATATTTCGTTTTTTCGCGTTTTAGACTACTTCACAACTTTCCACAATGACAGAAAATGTAATTTTTTATGAACATTCAAAATTTTTAACGACGGAACTTAGAAATTTGATCGTGAACTTTGACAATTTTTTAATAACAAATTTTTTTTAACTTTCGTGTAAGGTTTGGTTTTTACGTATTTTAAACCATTTTACAACGTTTAATACTGACATAAAATGTAATTTTTTCTGAACATTTACAATTTTACATAAAGATTGAACTTAGAATTTTTTTCTTAAACAAAAAAAAACAGGAAAAAAGTTGTATTCGCGACAGTTGTATTCATAGTTCTTAGACATTTTAGAACACATGAACCATATTTTTAAACGTATTTTTAAAAGTTTTTAAATATTTATACTCTCGGCATAGTACTGCGCCGATCGTGGAGCCAGCCGTTAGCCAGTACTGGGCGAACGGCCGATTATCTGTACTGGGGTCAGTACTGGGCCAGTACTACGCCGGTGGTGAACTCCGACGGAGTGCGGAAATTTCCACCTGGGTCGTCGGCTCACCAGAGGATACTAATAACGGCCGTCAATATCGCACCGTGATCTGAATAAATGCTTTGGCCTGTACTTGGCACCTAATTCTGGCCTTTGCTAGGCCAGACTCTGGCTTTTCCTATTGAAACATGTTTAGCCAAAGTGAAGACGAAGTTGGGAACAGCAGTGCGCCGACTCCGGGCCAAACTCTGGCTCTTACTCTTAAAACATGGTTTGCCGTAGTAAAAGTAACACTGGGCCCAGTG
>CAKNYM010053515.1:629853-643174 GCA_932195095.1 Andricus curvator | reverse complement strand
AAGTTGGGAACAGCAGTGCGCCGAGTCCGGGCCAAACTCTGGCTCTTCCTCTTAAAACATGGTTTGCCGTAGTAAAAGTAACACGGGACCCACTGATGCGCCTTTTCTGGGCCAGACTCCGGCTTTTCCTATTAAAACATGTTTTGCCAGAGTAAAGACGAAGTTTGGAACAGTAATGCGCCGCGTCTGGGCCGATCTCTGGCTTTTCCTCAAAAAGCATACTTTGCCGTGATAAAAGTGACACTTGGTCCAGTAATGTGCCATCACTGGGCCAAGCATCGGCGGTAGATCGACAAATTTGAATAGCCAATATAGGCAGCCAGTACGGGCACAACACTGGGCCGATTAGAATGCCGATATTGACCCAATAATATTAGCCGATCTTTGGCTGCAGAAATTGGACCAAGCCTGGGCCGTGTTTTCAGTTCTGGCAATTCGCACTTGGGGGTAGTTTCTAGTGGGTGTGTAGTATTATGTTGCAAAATGTTTGACCTCCATATCTTGGGCAATTTTCAAGAAATTAAGAAAATTTTTGTGGCGCATATAAGCGCATTTGAAACCCTATATGAAAGTCCCATCATCACTGCGGATTTCAAAACTTTTCAATTTGTTGGTCATCACTTTGCACAATGGTATGACCTCCATATCTTGGGCAATTTTCAAGATATGATGAAAGTTTCCATGGCTCATATGAGCGTATTTTAAACTCCATACAAAAGTCCCTTAATAACTGCAGTTTAAATACTTGTTATTTTGTTGGTCATCACTTTGCAAGATGCTATGACCTCCATATCATGGGCAATTTGCAAGATTTGACGAAAATTCTTATGGCGCATATGAGCGCATTTGAAACCCCATATGATAGTCCCTTCATCACTGAGTATTAAAAACTTTTCATTTGGTTGGCGATCACTTTGTAAAATGGTATGACTTCCATATCTTGGGCAATTTTCAAGAAATTCAAAAAAAAATTTATGGCGCATATGAGCGCATGTGAAACCCTATACGATAGTCCCTTCATCACTGCGGATTGAAATTTTTTTATTTTGTTGGTCATCACTTGGTCATCACTTTGTGAAGTGTTAAAACCTTCGTATCGTGGACAGTTTCAAAATTTTGCAGTAAATTGTTGTGGCGCATTTGAGAGCATTTGAAGTTATGACGGATCGCTATGATGGATTTGAAAAAATGTTATTATTTTAGAAAAATCGCGCCAGCCCCCCCCCCCCCATTTTGATCGCTGATAACACGGTTATGAATGTGGCGCAAAATTTGTACTTGATGGCGCATATCAACGCATTTGGAGATCTTCAAGGTCATGCAATTTAAACTTTGATTTTTCAAATGGGGTGGGGGGCTAGCGTATCGCCAGCCCCCCCATGTAACACCTGCTGTAACTTCTAGAGTTTCGTGGCGCATTTGCGGCGCAATTCAGTGGGTTATAAAAACCCGAAAATTAAGAGTGGGGAGGCCTGGTGTAACTGATCTCAAACAAAGTAACAAATTTCTTCTCAGAACTATTTAATATTTTATTAAAGGATATACAAAAAAAAAATAACAAATTGATTTTCTGTATCCAATGTTCGTATTTCATACCAGTTTTTATTGTAGGTAGGTGTTCAGGGTTATTATCGATCACACAGATATGGACAATAAAGGGTGCTATTATACTGATAATAATCATTATGGTAAAACACGTACGATCGATGAAACGCTCCAACGTATTATCATAAATTATTAATGTTCCACTTCCAACATTATCCGCATTATTTGCATTAACTATTTTCTGCAATATTACCAATGGCAGTAGAACAAACTCTCGCTGAATAACAATTGCGGTTTGCTGTTTATTCATTCTATTCACTTTATTGTATTTGCTCACTTTGTAGCAACTCTTCCATTGCTGAATTCTAACGAATTCTTCTCTAGAGCAAATTTTTTTAACGAAATTCAACGAGTGGGAAATCAACAAATTTTCTGTTTTCATTTGACGTGTTGAATAAAAGATATATGAAGAAACGAGAATGACAACGTCAAACAAGGAACCTGTCACTGGAGTTGGAAGGTTCTACAATTGATTGAAAGTGGACGATTAAATTACTGATCGGTTTCAGACCTTACGTTTTTTTTAATCAGGCCAATATTTGAATATTTATTTAGAGCAATTTGTATTTCGTTCCTTACTAAGGACTTGACATAAAAAAATATTAGAACACTGATAACTCTTATAAAAATATTGTATTCGAGGCGCATGAATATTCCTTTAATTCTAATTTTTCTAATGCCTATTTTAACAAAATTAAGGTGGGAAAATAATATTTTGCTTTCATTCCTATTTTTCCGAATTTTCCAGCAAAATGCTCTGAAAATACGGAAAATAAGGAGATTTTTCACAAAAATAGGGGAATAGATTCTTTTAAATGAAATTAATACGGGTACTATAATAAATTCAATTTGAAACGATGTTATTTTCTAATATTTTCAGGAAAAATATGGCACTTTCAATTAAATTAATAAATTTTTCAAAAAAAATAGTTCATTTTTTTTTCAATTTTAGATCAATAACAGGTGAATTCAAGCAAAAAAAAAAATCATTTTAAACAATACAGTTAAGTTTGTAGCCAACGAGATACATTTTTACCAAAATATAATTATTTTCAACCAAAATAATTAATTTTTAATAATCAAACTAATTTTTAACATGTTAGTTCAATTTTAAACCAAGAAGTCGAATTTTCAATTCAAAATAATACATTTTCTATCAAAAATAATAATTTTTAATAAAAAAAGGAGGAATTTTCATCAAAATAGTGATAATTTTGAACTAAAATTATGAATCTTTAACCAAAAAAATACACTTTTAACAAAGTAGTTCAAATGTCACCCAAAAGTTCAATTTACAACGAAAAAAGAGAAATTAGGAACCAAATATGAAATAGTTGACTTTTGTACCCACAAAAATTAATTTTCAACCAAAAATGTAATAATTGATATTTCAAACAATAAAATGTTGAATTTTTGATCAAAAGAAGATAAATTAAACCAAAAAGGACGAATTTTTAACTAAGTAGTTGAATCTTTTACCAATAAAGATTAACTTTTTAGCAAATAGTGGCATTTTTAACCGAAAAATATCAAATTTCTACCAAAAGAGTTAAATTTTTAACCAAGAAAGAATTTGCAAACAAGATAAAAACAAAATTTCAATTAAATCTTTGAATTTTCAACAAAACAGTTGAATTTTCAACCAAAATTGATAACTATTCAATAAAATTCTTCAATTCTTATATTAAAAAATTTAATTTTCAACCAAGCAGTTGCATTTTCAACCAAAAAAGATAACATTTCTAGCCAAAGTGACGCACTTCGAAGAAGACTTGAATTTACTACCAAGAAACATTTTTTAGTCAAGCAAGGAAACAAATTTCAACCAAATTGTTGAATTTTCTTAACCGAAAATATATTAGTAGACTATTCAATTGAAAGGAATCAGCTTAACAAAAAATAGTGATTAAAAACATATAAACATATAAATAATTCATATAAACATCGAAGTTCATTTTCAATACTTTTAAAATAGAAAACTCTGAACTTTGCTTAGAAAATAAATTTAATTTTCCACTCCACTTTTTTACTTCGGACTACATACTTTTAAATCCGGATGAAACAATGTGCGTTTGTCGGACTGCACTACAGTATAGGCTCTGACATGAATTTGGTTTAAATAAAAAAATGTTTAGGCCGCTGTAAAGGAAATTAGGCGGCACGTATTTTTTCAATTTAAGATAAAGAAATTTTCGACAAAGTTAAGAATATTCAAAATTTCATGTGTACTGAAAAAAATGTTTCTAATATTCAATAGTTTTTAATCTCATTCAGTTATTCCATTATTCTTTGCGGATTATGGTGAGTTTTACCGTCTTCTCTTGATACCTGTCGTAACTATTGAAAAAAGTTCAAAATTAACAAAATGGTGATAATTTATTTGAAAATATAGATATTCGATTTTCACAAGAAACACAAACTCATATTTTATGTTGATTTTTTTTTCTAATTTGGCCTTTTGTAGGGAACATGTCCAGCGAGTTTTATGTGGGCTAAATCGTTTTTGCAGCCACGAGATTTTTTTTCAAAAAATCGAATTTTCATAATTTTTCTCTGAAAAAACAAAACGATAAGAAAAGTTTTACAAAAAATACCGCTTGCTTTTTTGTGAAGTGTTGCGTCGTTCACGAGAAAAACGAGGAAATTATATTTTCAGGAAAAAAACCCTTGCAGCTTAAAAAATGATTTAGCTAGCATAAAGCTGACAGGATGCCTTATTCTTATGTAGGAAGAGATATTTGAAGAATACTGAAAAAGGTGGAATTATCCAGAAAATCTTCCTTTCGTGTTTTCTAATTTCAGAAAAGAAATTAAACATGTTCTGCAAAACCCCACCTTGTTGTTTTCAATTTTACCCAATATAATTTCTTCAAAGCACAATAATTGTACAATTTCAGTACTTCAAAGTAAAGTAGTTATATAATTTCATTTCTTCAAAGTAAGATTTCAATTTTAAAGAAATTTTTTCTCGGTTGAACAGTAGTTGTTCATAATGTGCTCCTAATTTTTAATTTGTCATACATACATACCATTAAGCCATTACCTTTCAGGGGAGGCGTGACACTACCCGATTCGGGTAGTGTTTCTAGGTGGATAGTTTTCTTGTAGTTATAAATAACTAAAAGTTTGGGCTCACCACACCCATGATATGCCAACAGCACACAGTATTCTCGAATGGTCACCCATCCAAGTACTAACCGCGCCCGACGCTGCTTAACTTCAGTGATCTGACGAGAACTGGTTTTTTCAGCGTGAAAATAAATACCGAAGTATTTTGAAATATCTTAAGTGATTTCAACAGATTGCAAAAGATAGCAAGGTCCTTCCATGGGAATTCAAGGGATTTAAGAAGATTTCAAGCGATTTAAAATAATTTTTAGAAATTGAAAAGTATTTTAAATGATTTCAATGATTTTTGAAGTATCTCGAAATATTTCAAGAGATTTCATAGCACTTCCAAAGAATTTTATGGTCAACTCTGAAACGATTCAAAGTATTTCACAGGTTTTCTGAGGATTTCAAGTGATTCAAGAATTGTCAAGGGACTTCCAAGAATATTTTTAAATTGCATGCTACATTAAAGGATTTTAAGGGATTTTTATGGATTTCAACTAATTTGAGAAGACTCCAAGGGATTCAGAGAGATTTTCACATTTTTGTAAAAGTTTTCAGTATGTTTCGAAATGTTTCATAAGATATCACAATACATCTAAAGGTTTCAGGTGGTTTTAAAAAAAATTTGAGGAATTTCAAGAGATTCTTAGGAACCCCAAATTATTTCAAAATATTTCAAGGATTGTTAAAGTATTTCAAAATATTTTTAGGCATTTTACAAGATTTAAACTTATTTTTCAAGATTATCAGGAGTTTAACAGAATCTCATGTGATTTTCAAATATTTTACGGAAATGTATCAAAAGAAGGACGATAAATTAAATGAAAGAGAAGTGAGAAACAGGTGTAAATTTAATGATCACTCGAAAATAGAAGCTTATAACGCAATTTTACATTTAAATGCGACACTCCGTTAATTAATGCTTTCATTCAAAGCTTTGCGTTCTCGTAATTACTGTTCAAAGCTTTCGTCACTGAAAGATCTCACGTTTGCTATTATTTAACCACCAATTCCATAAAAAGTTTTTCTTCAGAGCCTAATCAAGACAAGAGAATATTGGACAGTGACGAAATTGCTCTGCTAGAATAAATCCTTGTTTTGAAATTGAATTCCTTTCTCTTTCTTTCCATTAAAACAATGCAATATTTCATAAACAGATTGTTTAAGAATATAAATAAGATGAATCATGCCTGAAAAAATGGTGTAACAATATGTCTCGAAAATCTAATTGGGCTTTTATTACTTGAAGTTGTTTTATTCCTTAAATTAGAACGAATAATCCTTTTTACATTCTCATCCTAAAATGAGAAGGTGTTAAATTTGTGTAAAATTTACAGTCAGTCTGTCTGTAGATTTTTAGTTTGTTAGGACGATAACTTTCAAAAGAATTAACCTACTGGACTGTGCTTTGTTGTACTCTTTAATTGTCCTACAATAAAGGTCAAGTTTGTTAGCCAGCCATTTTGGACACAAATTCAAAAAGTGAGCACATTTTGAAAATTGTTTTGAACACTTTTTTTTCAATATTTAAAAATTGTATGGACAGGTATTAATAGAACTCAAAAAGGCAAAAAATATATTTTCATGGCTTTTCTTGATAAAAGAAAAATTACCGGAATTATAGCATTTACAAAATTCCAAAAAACAAACGAAAATGAACATTTTAATCTAAACAACGCACGATATGGACAAAAATCTAAGAAAGAAAAATTTTTTTTTTGGAACACCATACAATATTGTTATGAGACTATTTTTAATTTTCTTGAAAAATCGAAAATTCAAATTTTTATCGGACACAAAAATAATGAAAAATAAAAAATTCCATTTTGCGATAAAACTATACAAGACACGAAAAAAGATGAATGGACAAAAATAATGCACTACAAAAAGATCTACAAATTTTTTATTAACAACTTTTTTATGGGACGCGTAGTTTTTGTTTCATTTGTAAAAGCTGATTTAAGAATAAAATAAATTAAATTTTTGGACATACGACACAAACTACGAAAAAAATTAATAGATATTATATTATAATATTTTCATATTTTCAAATCAAATATCGAGCGCGAATATCTGTATGAGAATGTGTTCCTTAATGTCGATAGAAACTTAAGTAAATTAGATCTCCTCTTTAACAAATTTTATAATCACTTCATATGTAGAGGTTTTGATAATTTTATAATATTTGCAAATAAACTTTTTCGTGCGAGGTGAATACATTATCGAGCGCGAAGCGCGAGATCCAACAGTCGCGGGCCCTAGGCGTGCTCAAACTTGCGAGCCACGCTTATTCGAATAATAAAAAGCTATTTTGGATTAAAATTCAAAAAGATAGAGCAGTTTCAAAATTTGTTAAACCAATTTTTTTCTAGATTTAAAAATCCTTTGTACGGATATTTGTAGTACCCGAAAAGTCGAACAATTCATCCGCACGACTTTTTTTGATCAAAAGAAAATTATCAGAGTTATAGCATTTACAACATTGTTTAAAAAAATGAAAATTTTAAGCCAGACAACGCACGATATGAAGAAAGTCACGGATAGAAAAACGTTGCTTTTTGAAGCCCTACAATATTATTGCAACACCATTTTGAATTTAAAAAAAAATCGAAATTTCCAACTTTTTGTCTGACGATTCTGGTTTCAACCACCAGAGAAAATAATTAAAAATAAAAAATTCCATTTTGCGGTCAAACTATGCAAGAGACGAATGATATGAATTGTCAAAAATTGTGCACCCGAAAAATATGTACGAATTTATTTTGAATTACTTTTTGATAGGACGCGTAGGTTTGGTTTTATTCGTAAAAAACAGCATTAAAATTGAAAAATAAATTTTTTTTGGACAAACGACACAAGTTGCAAGACAATGGAAATACATCTGTTTTAATATAATTGAATATTATAAATTATAATAATATTAATTCATTGAAATGATACACTTTTCAGGGTAGCTGATAATAAAAAGTAGTGCAAAAGAAGGAACAAATATTAAGGGTAATCATGAAAAATAGAATTTGTATTTTGCAATATCTGAATAAGCAGTTTCAGACCGAGGTACAGAAATAAATATAATATAATTTAATATAATAGAGTTGAAATTAATGTCGAAAAGCTGCCAAAAAGTTCCCTGTCGGTATACCGATGAGAAAGTCTGAAATTTTAGAGTAAGGTCATGTGATTTGAGACTTATTTTTTCAAATTTTGGCTTTTGACGTCTCGTGAGTTCGGGAAGGCACCCCTGTGGCTTTTCACAGAAATAGTGTTTATATTACAACTCAAAAGGGAAAAAATAATTGTGTGCTATTTTTAATTAATTAATATTTGAGGTTGGCCTGGAAACTATTTTCGGAACGTATTGAAAAATATCAATGAGTCTTCGGTTTTCATTCAAACGGATGGATGTTACTCAATAGATATGGAGTGTGAATAGTAAAATATAGATGAAGCGAAATCTGTATAAGGGCGTTAATTTATTGATTTAGTCTCTATCACATCGTAGTATACCTATAGGTGTCGCATATGTTCTTTCAAAACCTGCATTCCAGTATTATATGATTTTTTTCTGCATTTGCAACAAGTATTCAACAGATAGAATCCTCCAGAGATTCCATGTAGGGAAATTGAATTTAGATCACATTTGGACTGAGAAATTCAGATATTTATTGAAAAAACGAGAACTTTAAAGAAACGTCGGTAAAAATTTGCACGAAAATTTTTACAGACGTTTCTTCACTTTCTATACCGATTTTTGGTGCAAAACTCAAGTATAACCTCAAATTAAAAAATAACTAATCTTATTCGAAATCCAATGAATTTTTACTAAAAGTACGTATTTTTGGTATAAAAAACAAACAAACAATAAATTCCGAATAAGCATGTGAATAATAATGATAATCTGAAAAATATTATGAGTCTTTAAATTGAAAACACCAATTTTTCATTAAAATACTAGCTAGCAACATAAAAAATGGTTCCAAAATTGTATATCTTGTTTGAAATCTATACTTTCAGTGAAAACCGCTAGCTTGTAAGCCAATAATTGTACACGATCTTCAAGTATCTTTCGAAATACAATTATTTTTGCATAAAATTACCCATTTTTGCTATCAAACGCCGAAAAAACCAAAAATTGTGAATTTGAAAATTCTGATTATAGGTTACGTTTGGGCGCTTTACATCCAATATTGCTATTTTAAAACAATATAGTTATAATTTCAACAAGATTTCAAGAATCTTTCAATAATTTTTGATTATGTTAGTGTTTTTCGTCGAAAATGGGTATTTTTGATTTTAAAAAAACTTATATCTCAAGCATTTCAAAGAAGATTGACAACTATTAGCAATTTTAGTTTATATCGGCGTTTTACACTAGAAATCTGTATTTTTAGTAAAAAATCATAATATACATATATAACGAAGATAACAAATTTTGGTACAATTGTAGGTTGAGTCAATGATTCTCACCAGAAATATTCATATAGGTTTCAAAGAAGATTTACAATTTTGAATCAACTTGAGTTTCTATTAATATTCTAACCTGAAATCGATTATTTTGAATAAAAATCATTTAACTTCAAAGTATATTTACAATTTGGAACAATTTTTTGTTACATTATGTTAGCCCTTACAGCAATAGAATATACCGGGATATCCCATTCGGTCCCATGTGTCTCCCAGGTTGTCCCAGGGATATCCCAGGGATAACCCGCCGGATGTCCTGCAAGGCGGAAATTTGGATATCTCCAGGATATCCGGAATGTCTATGGGATATCTCCATTTTGGCCTTGCAGCATATCCGACGGGTTATCCCTGGAATATCCCTTGGACAACCTGGGAGATAAATGTGATTGAATGGGATATCCCGGTATATCATATTACTGTAAGGGAGTGTTTTGCGTTGAAAATTAGTATTTTTAATTTAAATAATCCTAAGATGTTTCAGATTATCATTCAGCATCATTAAATTCACCATTTTTGTACAATTCATGGGTTTGTTTTCGAAAAAGATTCAAGATTTATAAAGAATTGGAGGTTATATTAAAGTTTTCACCGGAAATCGATTATTTTGAACAAAAATCATTACATTTCAAAGAACATTTACAATTAAGAAGAATTTTTCGTTATTTTGTGTTAGTTTTTATCGTAGAAAATTGGCATTTTCAATAACAAAATAATTTATTCTTCAAATTATCATTCAGAATCGTTAAATTCACCATTTTTGTTCAATTTTTGGTTTTGTTGGTGATTTATACCGGAAATCTCTGCTTCTAATAAAAACCCATTACACAGAAAAAACTAAGAATAAAATTTGTTGCAGGAAATTTTTTAGAGCGATAAAGTTTTGTTCAGCCAACTTCGCGTCTTTCAAAATACATGTGTTTGTCATAGAAAAACAAAAGAAAGTTTAACCGATATTTGTGTAAAGTTTATCCTCCGAAGTTAATTTTTGTTGCAGATAATCTTTCGTCGGAAATCGATGTAAAGTTTATGTTCTGTTTTTTCTGTGTAGACTTCAGAGAAGATTTGAAAGTCTGTAAAAATTTGAGGTAATGATAACGTTCTGTACCGTAAATCGGTTATTTCAAACAAAATGTATTAAATTTTAAAGAATATTTACAATTTGGAAGAGTTTTTTTATGTTTTATCAGTATTTTTCGTAGAAAATTGTCACTTTTGATTGAAAAATAATTTACTCTTTAGATTATGATTCAGAATTATCAAATGCACCATCTTTTTATAATTTTTGGTTTTGAGGGCGTTTCATGTCAGAAATCGGTACTTTTATTAAAAAATCATAGGATTTCAAAGAAAATACAAACTCACATTTCCTTCCGAAAGTGGGTATAGATTTCAAATAAGATTTACGATTCTTAAAAAATTTTAGCATTCGTTAAAATCTTTCACGGAAAATCGGTTATTTTGAACAAAACACATTAGGTTTAAAACAAATATCAACAACCTTAAATAATTTTTTGTTATGTTATGTTAGTGTTTTTCGTCTAAAATTGTTATTGTTATTTAAAAATTTATTAGAGAACAAAGAATATTTACAATCATTTGACATCGGAAATAAAATTTACATTTTTGAACACCTCTAGGTGATGTTAATGTTTTTCGTCGGAGATTGGTATTTTTGAACAAAAATGCAATAGCTTGATTGTCTATACACAAATATTATATATATATATGAATTCTGAAATTACGATATCAATTTTCATCATTTATCAAAAATATTGTCCTTGCTTTCTTTTTTATCATTTCATAGATAAAAGATACTATGATACACACAAATTTTGTATTAAGAATAATTTTATATTCAAATTAAAAAATTGCGTGATAAAAACCGCTCACGTAGCGCACATGTTCTCTCATTAGTTCCAATGTATCGTTTAGTTGAACTAATTGTTTTTTTCTGAATAATTAAAAAAAATAAACAAACCCCCTTATTTAACATTTTTTTTACTTTGGATAGGGGAAAGCATCCTACAGAAGATGATTTAGAGTAGATAATCATAATTAATTGGAAAACTGGTAAAAAAGTTGTATTATTTTTGTTTAGTATAAAATTTCAGCAGGGATCCTATATTTTTCGACGAAGATTCGTTGAGATATTATAATTAATGTTTGAGTGCAAAAAATTAATTTTTAACCTGAAAGTAAAATTTCGCCTCTTCATTATTCATACTTTTTACCTGAATGAAACAATTTGTGGCATGGTTATATACAAGAATCACAGTTTGAAGTGTGATGAACAATATTTATGAAAAAAAGTCTTCTTTCTTTATCATTAATAAATACTTAAGGACCTTTTATTTCAAGTCACATATTTTAACAGTAGATAACGTGTAGTAGATAATCAAAAAATTGCGAAAAATTTAGCTGTTAAATTTGGCAGCTTTGACACTGTCTCGCAATTGTTTGAAGTTAAAGGTTGTGTCGGTTTATTTTGATTATTGAAGTTTTTAAATTAAGGTTTTTGTTAATAATAAACTAAAAATAGTGTAAATTTATAGTTATTAAAAAAGCCCAGAAACTTTACTTGTATGAGGTCAGTCCATATATGCGTGCGTATTTATCAATGTTGAGTGAGTCTTTCTTTTATAGTCTTTTTGCAAACAAGGTGTCCATATGTTGTTGAAACGATAGCAATCAGTATTAGTAATTAGGCAAATATACAATTAATTAACTAAATGTACTCTGTGTTTTTTGTTTACTTTTCAAGTGTTGAAAAATACGCATGAACTTATGGACTGACCTGATATTATGAAGTCACTCGGAAACGATATCATTTTTAGGACTTAGGTATGTGAAGAATCTGCACTTTCCTCTCATCACAAGAAAGGGTGAATTGTGTGAAGATTAAATATCTTGTACCAATCGTAGAAAAAAATGTCAAAAATTCAAGCTTTTATGATTTTTATAAAATAGTAATAGTTTCAACTATTGTTTACTCAGAAAACTGATTTCAATTATGAGTATACTACACGGAAAAAAGTGGATCGTTAAAAAAACTCTGTGAACCAGCAGCTCTAACTATTTTAAATTGAACCTCAGCTTTTCGTCGGTGAATTTTGTTAAAATTACTATTTCGCATTCAGGTGAGTTAAACTGACTTCTTAAAAGAGTAGGATGAACGATTTCAAATAGTAGGATGCACTGTACCAGTTGGTAACCGTCCACACTCAGGAGAATAAGAGTTACTATTTCGTGTAGTATGCCTTACTTCTGTGAAGAGTAACTTTGCCGATTTCGCATTGTAACGCATATATGTATATGTATATATGCATTGCACGCATTCTATACACGATTTATAAATAGATTAGCTCCAAACTTTCCACAACAAGAATGATGTGAAACGTCGATCGATTTGAAAAGGAAAAAATTATTTTATATATGATTACTGCACTTAAACTACGACTATTCTTACACAATTGCACGCACAGAGCCTTACACATATGATCGCACGCTTAAACGCTTTGAAAAATCGCCCCCGCTGGGGAATCGAACCCTACCTAACTACCTAAAACCAGTCCTAAAACCTAAATATAGCGCACGTGTTAGTCAAGTGAGCTACGGAACCGCTTAGATTTTTCTGACAAACTCTGGGTCAAGCGGTTTCTCTGAGAAAAACGTGGCCAGCTAAGAAATTATAATAAATAATTACTTAAAATTTTTTAAATTCATCTCTTACTGATGATTTCTAATATTTTGTAACGAGCTTGGGAAAAAAATTTTGCTTAGAAGTATTAACTCACACAGTAAATACATTATTAGTAATTTATATGTATATTATTATAAAATGAATTAAATTACAATTTTTAAAAAGTACATATTTTGTATTATTGAAAATTAAGGCTTGAAAAAATGTTTTCGAATGAAAGTTTTGGAATTTTGATTTTATTTTATTACCATCTCACTTTATTTAAAAAGCAACATTCATTTACATAACTGATATATAAATAAAAAATAGTTTAAACTTCGTAATAATATATCAAATGCAAAATCGAAATCACTATTTTAAGATGAGACAAACGTTGAATTGTATTTGTATTTATTTTGTATTTATTCAAGAAAAGTCCCTAGGGCTAAATAGCCCTCT
>CAKNYM010053515.1:566266-609853 GCA_932195095.1 Andricus curvator | reverse complement strand
AATTTATCTAACAGGTTTACATTTGCAGTAGAATAATTTTACTGAAGAGGACTGTCGCCGAACAGTCGAAACGTTTGTAAAACATTATGAACTGAGAGTTTCTCGGACATGATTACAATAAAATTTGACCAGTAATCTACAGAGCTTTACTTTCCATCTTCAATAATGTGATTGTATTTTTCGTGAAAATCGCGATATTTCCAGACATTTTTTTCACTGAAAAGCAAGTGTTAGAAAGCAGCGGGGGTTCCTTGTTTTGCTGTCGGTCAGGTGAAGCGTCAATGTCTGGGCAAGCATTCAGAAGCACGGGTCGAAGAAAGGCACACCAACTATTGGCAGCAAAAAAACACACCCCCGCTGGGTTCCAACACTACTGTAATTTGTTCATAAATGTTTTCTCCATATTCATGAATTTTTTCGAATTTTTCCCATTGCCTCTTGTAAAAAAAATCTTGATCTGAACTTGACTCTTCTTGAGTATGCCCGAAATTCCTTACTTTTTAATAAAATGTTCAGTTTGCAGAGCAAAATTTTTTTTCCATTACCGCTTTTAACCTCATTCACGTAAAACATTTGAAGCTTTTAAATGACTCTTCACTCAATACGCTAGCATTTCTTTGGCTGTGTTGTTAAGCTTCAAAGCCACCTGACTATAATTTTCTCGCCGATAGTAGTTATTTTTAACGTGGAAAGATTGGTTGCCATCCTAACCTCACATAACCTGTCCAAGTGTCCATTGTAAGATGTGATGTGAAATATGAGCGAAATGACTGTCATCCTAGTTTCACTAATATTATCTGAAATAGAAATTGTGTGACTTTTTTGCTTGTTCTTGTAGAAGCTCAGGTGTGAAATTTTCGTAGGGCGAACTCGCTAACAATGGACAAAATTTCAACCCATCAAAATAATACTAAAAACTTTTTATTGGCTTTTGAATTCATTTTTACTTAAAGCTTATCACGAAGCTGAATAAATCAGCTTCATTTGTTTGATAAGAACAGCTCTTTAGTTAATGTCATACTTGGTGTTTATTGCAATTTATCAATTCTTTATATCCATTGTAGGGATGTTTCTCCTATAGATAAAAATTTAGTTAAATCAAACAAATTTTGGTTGATTCAACAAAATATTTGATTGTTTAACCACATTTTTTTATTGAATCAACCAAATACTCCATCTCCTGAAATGTGAGGTAAAAGCAACCAACAAATTTAGTTGTGCCAACTAAATATTTTGTTGTCCATATAATAACCATATTCTATGGTTAAAACAAAACAACTTAAATTTTGTTGATTCAAACCAATCGTTTTCTGAGTGTATGTAATTAGGTTGAAAGCTGTCATAAAAATTTATCGATGGCGCAACAGGGCAGGTATTAACTCCGCGAAAGCTACCTCTGCACTGTTCCCCCATTACGCGGCTTCTCCTCATACAGTCAAACTGCTACTGTCGAGCCGGGTTACCTAGCGTTTGTACCTAATGACCCCTAAAGTGCTAAATATACTAAATTTTCAATTTAATACTTGGTAATTTAAAAATATGATATTCGAAATCTACGAATTATGTCGAGTTCAACGATACGTTATTTGCCTTAAAAATTTTGTTTTGGTTTTATACAAAAAATGAATGAAACAAATGAAAATTATACATAATATTTCCCACTATAGTGAAGTCTCGCCTATTTCCCCGGCTTTGAAACGTAAGGATTTCTTTATTTTCACCACGAAGAAATAATAAGGAGACCGATACCCGTACATGCGTTCTGACTGCAGTAACTGCACCTTTATTGCCAAGCTCAGACGTTTCAAATCAGCACTATAGCCAGTCGGGCATGCGCACTGTGATCTGCTATTTCCTTTTCTCCCGCGAGAAGTGTGCGAGTAAGCGCCAGTGCGTGACAACAACTACAGCAATTGTGGTTATATCAATTCTTTGCAAAGTCAAGTAAGTCGGGAAATTGAATAATCAACTGACAAAAATGGCGTATTGTGTTCCAAGTGCCAAAAATCCTACTGGAACAAAATGTACAAAAGGAATAACTGTGTTTACACCTAGCACGGTACGTGAATATATCTTGTTTTCTGAAAATTTAACTGAAAATATAACAAAAAAATCACAAAACTACAAACTACTCAATAACTTCAAAAGAATAGAAAAAAACAAGCACGTATATTGACAATATTTACGCGAACATAAGATCAGTTTTCAGTTTTCATTAAACACGGCGTTCACTCGCACACTTCTCGCGGGAGAACAGGAGATACCAGATCACAGTGTGCATGCCCGACTGGCTATAGCGATGATTCGAAACATCTGAACTTGGCGATAAAGGTGCAGTTACCGCAGTCATAACTCGAGGGGCTTTGTACAGCATAATCGGTTTACTTATTATTACTTCGTGATTTCCACGCTGGAGGAGTCCACACCTCTACCGCGACCTTCAAGTTATTTTTGTTAAGCGATGTTAATTGGCTGCCCCGGCCTTGTATCGATGCGCCACCTGTAAACAACTTTATCAGCTCCGCATATCTCGAAAAGCGCGTGTCTATTTGAAATCAATGAATACTGTAAATAATAATACAGATAAATACATCCTACTCTCAGTGTAGGAACTCACGGTTTAGTAATTCCTAGAACTGCTGGTCCACGCAGTTTCTCAGCTCAAGGGGCAAGAGACGGTTGTGACTTTTGCCTGAGAAACACCAGCAGCGTACAGGAATGGCTCAGTGCGCGGATACCCAAATGAGGAGATTGCACAATATTATGCATTCCAATTGAAAACTGTTAATATGGCTCAGACTCGCGCAGATGAAAATGTCACGGTCCGTTATCGCATTTGCGCATCATGCTTTTGGAGAAAATATCCTAAACGTGAAAGTTATAATGGTCTGAATAGAAATTTTTTTAAAGTGTATCATGCTAGGATAGGTGGAAATGTCAGCCGTCAGGAAGGGTAGTACATCATACTGCAACTGCATATGACTTTTCGTGAAAATCTTTTCACACTTGTAACTACATACTACACTTGTAACCTACACTTGTAACTGAAAATTTATTTATGAAAATCCTTTTTATTCTACTTTTTTTGTATTAAAATAGTATTTATAATTAACTTTCTGATATCTGAAGTGAGCCCGAGCCCTGAACTTGTAAATATTAAAAATCAAAACATTCATACTACGTGACGTTAAAAATTAAACAAATCCAAACTATACTGAAAACTGAAAAATATTTTAGTCACCAAGAATTGTGATGGTATAACTTCTTGAAACTTAAACCATTTAAAGTTTCATTTATTTCAAGTAAATTAAAATAATTCGAAAATTAACCATTCTTAAATTCTTAATTATAATTTTCAAAATTCAACTATTTAAATTTCAGTTGAAAAATTAAAACTTGTAAAAAGGAGGAATTGAAACTGAGCGTTCAAAAATTTTTAAATTTCAAATTATTAATTTTTTTAAATATTCAATGAAAAGTTGGAAATTTCAAGATATTATATTGGTGATAAAAAAATTGAACAAAAATAATACAAAACAAGATCATTTTCGCTATTTGAAATTGAAGCATTTCAAATGTCGTAAACTTGACACATTTTAAATCTCATCCGAATCGTCCATAGCATAGGCCTTAATTTAATTCACATTTTCACTCTACTTGTAGCACCTTCAGTGTTGCAGTCGGACAACGGTAGAAAATCTGAAAATTCCAATGTTTCCCCATTTTTAAGTAGGATCATCATGCATCGTTATATGTATAGGGGAGAGAGGTCCTAAGTCGGCACTGTGGGTTAGGCCGGCACCCTCACGTTTCTCAGTAATGGCGCGCGTGTCGGCCTAACCATTTTGTCATATGACAGGTTGTTAGACATGGACGTAATTGACGCTGACAATTGTCACTTTGGTTTTCGCTTGACAGCGTGAGCGGGGTATACATTTTTCGTGCAAACGGAATTTCATTTTCTTCCATTCTTGTGAAGTAGATACAGATGTGTAGATATTTTGAAAATTACAATCGATTAAGTGCGTTGGTTTCTGTGTTCTGTGTGCTTTCGCCTGATAGAGTCGATTTTTCATTCGGATTTGTTTCGTGTGCGTAATATCATAAAATCTGTAAACATTCGTAGTGGTCCTGAGTCGGCACAAAACAGGTGGTCCTGAGTCGGTACCTTTTTTGTAGCTTTTGTTGATATTTATGTGTTATTTTATTTTGTTGTGTTTAAATTCCATGTCACTCGTCTCGTGTTATTTTTTTTAGTTTGGTTGTTTTTTGACTGCATGTTGCTCGTCTCTGGTAGGTGTCCATCCTATAAATAAAGTCTGACAATATTCTACATGTTTTTTCATTGTAAATGATTTAAATTTGTCCAGTTCTTCCTAAAACTTACACAAACTGCCCTTTTTCTTGCATTCAAGCAGAAAAAAGTATGTGCTGACTCATTATCAGGGGTGCCGGCTTAAGAGCACAATTTTGTGAAATAGCAAAAATCGACTTCTTCACTTTGCCTATCTCGTGACGGCCTTGATATATAATGCTTAGGAATTATATATCATTATATAGAGCACATATGGCAATATGTCACATGGGGTATTGTAGCATATCATGTCTATGTTTTTGGTTAGGGTAGTATATTCAGTCTAATATATTCAGGCTAATATGGAACCCGGTGTTGTGTGGCATACTTGGTAATATGGAACACGGGGTGATGTGAAACATAGGGTATGTTTTGGTTAGGGTAGTGTAAGTAGTACAATATTGTACTATCTTTTCTAAAAACATCCCGCATTCCTAAAACAGCAGCGCACAGTGTTCCAGAAATGGATTTTTGCGGATAAATTAAGCTAGAGGTCGTAATTTTTGGTCGATTTTAAAGTTTAAAGAAAGAAAATACTCTGCATAAAATTCCACAACAATCCCTTGAGGCCGAATTTTAATTTTAATTTTGTGTTAAATGTTATGTTATTAAATAATTCGAAAAAAATCAGATTTTCCAATATATTATTTGTTATCTTCGTGTAATCCAATAAAGTAAAACAGAAATCAATAGAAATTGATGCACATATACAAATGTCATGAGAATAAATGATTAAAGCAGAAATTTCGCTGTTAGAAACAAATTTTATAAACAAATATACATGTATAGAACTATAATAGGATTAAATATTTTCTTTTCATGAAAAATCATCTTCAAATACACCACAATGTTAAAATTTTTAATTAAATGAAAAGAGTTAAATTAAAAGTTAAATACTTTTTTTCAATTTTTCACATGAAAAATGTTGTTAGGCATAAGTATTAGTCATTGTCATTAACAAATTATATGAACAATTGTATTATATTCGTGTGTTTTTACAGAAAAATATTATTTTTTCACAAAGCCTTGCTGGCCGATGACTTTTCTATATTATCTAGCTGAGAACTTTTATTCTAAATCAAGAATTTCAATTATTATTAACAAATAATTTGAACAATTGTTCGTTAATTATTTATTTCATTTAGCTTTATTTGTTAATTAATTTATTATTTAATAACATAACATTTAATACAAAATGAAAGTTGAAATTCGGCCTCGAGGGATATATGTGAAATGTTATGCAGAGTATTTTCTTTCTTTAAAGATTAAACTCGACCAAAAATTACGATTTCTAGCTTAATTTGTCCGCGAAAATCCATTTCTGGACCACTGTGCAGCGGCACGGGGGGCGAGATTTTGAATATATATATATATATATATATATATATATATATATATTTATATATGCCAACAGCCATACCACGCTGAAAAAATCAGTTCTCGTCAGATCACTGAAGTTAAGCATCGTTGGGCGCGGTTAGTACTTGGATGGGTGACCATTCGAGAAAACTGAGTGCTGTTGGCACATCGTGGGTGTGGTGAGCCCACACTTGTAGTTATTTACTACAAGAAACTATCCACCTAGAAACACTACCCGAATCGGGTAGTTTCACGCCTACCCTGAAAGGGAAATGGCTTAATGGTATACATATATAAAATGATGTCAGTTGCGCGCAGGGGGCGCATGCGGTGTTTGTTTAATCTGACCCAAAGATTTAAAGATTCAATATTTATATAATATTTTGTTTAAGACTGAACATTTTTAATTTTTGTTATTTTAAAAGTAAAACAATTAAAGTTGCAAGTTGTCACAGAAAAACCTTGAAGTTGGTTTGTTCTTTTCTTGAAGTTATGCACAATAGAAAATTGGTGCAAACTATCTCTGATAGAATAACAGTTTAGAAAAAGGGGCTATTAAGTTAAATATTCTAAACTCTAGGTTGAAAAAATAAATTATTTAAAAAGAGAAGAATATAGTATCTAACAATTTCTATTTTGTTTCCATATCTACGAAGAACCTATAAAACTAAGCACTCAAGGACCTACAAAATAAGGTGTCCCCCAGATTCTTGCATTTTTAGTACAGTAGTACTATTTCTATCTTTGTGAAATTTTCAGACTACAATTTCCCTGTTTTGATTAAAGAAATGATTTGAATCTCAGGGTAAAGTGATATGTCACTTTACTGGAAGTTACATTAGCGACGAAGTTTGATTTCCGGCCACGTCCAGCCGAAGGAAACGTTTTAAGAACCATATTGGAAAAAATGTCAGGACTGACCATATTTGATCATTTAATTTTCTTCCGATGCTAAAAATATTTCACTCAATGTCTGAAAATTGTTCTGAGGAGTAGAAAATCTTTCAATTATTTCTTTATTCAGAAATAAATTCCCTTTGAGAAAAAACCTGCAAACTTATATTTTAATAAACATAGAATTGCATGTCTGAAATAGACAGCTAAGTACATAGTCATAACTTTCTTTTAAATTAAAACATGCATGTTTGCTATGGCGTAATGTATACAGCCCTGGCCTTGACCATCGCACTTCCCTTTCCGGAAGAAGAAACGACCCAACCCAAGATTTCCTTATAATTGAACTTCCATTTTATATTTCCAAGGATCAATAATTTCCGTTTTGACTAGAGGAACGGATAGAGTATGAAAAACTGAACACATTTCTTGGAAAATAAATTTGTCTACGACCAGAAGTTTCCAAGCTATAATCGATTGAAACTAATTGTCGTCTGCTAACAGAAGTATGGCATTAGAATAAGGTGCCGGTGCTCCCATTCTCCAATTTAACCAAAATTTATTTACGTTTCGTTTCAATCAGCTGATGGATTATTAATGCCGTCGTTTTAACTACTTCAAAAAAGTTTTGTTGTTCAGTATATTCTACTAAAAATGTAGTTTCTTAAATAATTTAACATCCGTTCTTTTGCGCATGAGGTTATAAAAAATTCATTTTTAAGCTCTGACATCATTTTGACTTTTTCAAACATAATGATATTTAATACCTCATCGATTTTTTTTTCATCTACATAAATAGCCTTGAGAAAGACACAACGCGGTGTCGAAACGTCGGCTTTTTTGTATAGAAACTTTTATACAATTTTGACTAATAAAAGTGCAAATTTTAAAACGAACGGATGACTCAATTAATATTCATTTTCTTTATTTTGAGAAATTATCTACGTAACCAAAATTTCTTCCTCGGAGGTTTTTGATACCGCTCTAGTTTGGAAACTACTCGCCGGAGAAAATTTTATTCATAAAAAAGGTCTTTATGTTTTGATCCTCTATAGTCTATCCCAGCGTTTTACAAACTATTGATGCTCTTTTTGCGGTGCGGCAAACCCACCAGCCCACAATTTTATGGATCTGGTATCAGACTGGTATTTACAATTGGAAATAGTCTACAAGTCGCAATGTGTAACAAAAAGGGACATTTTTCAGTTTCTATTTTTTTCATTGGAAAAAATAAAGAAATAGATTCGCTATGTAATTGTATCATACTTGATGCAGGTATACTTAGAGAACGTAAATAATTTATTCAATGTGGAAGCTGATTTGTGTACACAATTGTCTATCTTACTCAAAGACAGTTTTTTTTATTCCACACCAATGATTTTTATTTAAAAAACACCTATTTTAGGCTTTTCGTTGCTAAAAGATTTGTTTTTACAATAAATATCGCCATATATCAATTTAATATTGATGAATAAAGTGATAAAATACACCCAAAAGTAATTACGACTGTTATTAATAAAATTATAAACCAATATCTATGTAAGGCATTTTAAAGTAGACATTTTTGTGTGTAACATTTTACATTTGATCATTTATGATAGAGGGATTTATATAACTATATTCAATAATTCGGCAACAAATAGAACAACAATTATCAATTATTGTGATCATTTTCATTACTTTTTAGTGCTAATAATTTCAGAACTCAAACATTTTCAGACAAGGCATTAATTCATACTCAATCTAATTAGAACCCAGTTTTACTGATAATAATAGTTATAAATAATTTGATTAATAATCACATATCAGAATTTTTTCATTTTCGCGCAGAAGAAAATATTCTGTTCGTAATACTTACAAAATTTATTTCTTCTACGAATTTTTACAATTTCGCAGTTGCAAGTTAAATTGTTAATAGAGATTTGAACTATTTACTGTTCATGAGATTCATTAATTGTAAAATCTGAACTAGATTCTGCTTATACTGAGAACTAATAGGAGAAAAATGCCTTTAATGCGAGGTTTTTACTCAAAAATTATTTACACTAAACAACAATAAAACTATAAAAATGTATTTCTTATTGTTGATTTATTTGTTAAATAATTATATAATATAATTATATAATACTTTTTATCATAAATTAATATAATTATATAATACTTTTTATCATAAATTAATATATTTAAAATGTTATAGAGAAGAAACAAATTTACATAAAAATGCCTAACATGGGTATTTGTTGATAACAGTCGTATTTATTTTTGGATGTATTTCGTCACTACAGCAATTAATATTGAATTGATTTATGGCAATATTTATTGTGAAAACAACTTTTTTCGCAAGGAGAAGCCCAAAATGGGTATTCTGTTTATGAAATATGTTACTGACAATTACCACTCTACAGTGCATAATGAACCTAAAATAGACAATCATTAATTGAAAGTACAAATATACCTAGAATAATTACTTCTAATTTTCATTTATTAACACATATGGAGTACTAACTGTTGATCAAATTGGATTAATTTTTTTTTAAATGCATAAGTATTTTAAAGTAATGATTATCTACCGTTGCTTTGGTTCATTATCAATTGTAGAGTGGTCTCCCCTATTACATTTTTATAGTAATCACGTTTTAAGTGATTCTACTGAGGTTTGATGAAAAATAAAAATCAGCCTTGGAATAAAATATCTGAATTTTATATTTTTCATCAAAATTGTTAATAAAAATAATAATTGTTGATTATAAAGAGTTTATAGACACCAACTATCATTTTTTCGAATAAATCTCAGAAATTATTGTTGAAAAATATTTGTTTCCCACAGAAAACGACATTGTTAACTGTTTATTTATATCAATTGTTTGCAAAAAGTCAACTTTAACCTTAAATAAATTAGTGACGTTTTTTTAGGTGTATCTGCTTCAAACATGATGCATAGCGAGCTTATTTTATTTTTTTATTTCCGTCAGAGAAAAAAAATAAATCGGTAAAATTGCCATTTTGGCCACATCTTGCGTTAAATAAAAAATTGAAGAAAATAATGAAAATCTGAAAAAAATTAAAATTGCGTCAAATATTAATAAATTGAATTTTAAAAAGCTGCATTAGCTTCGTCATGTTATGACAACAAAATTAAAAAATGATAATGAAAAAAAAAAATAGGTTCAATCCCAATTGATAGTTATTGTACATTCATATGCTCTTAAAGATGTCCTTCATTAGTTTTGATCTAATTGCATAAGGAAATTGATGTAGTTCATTAAAATTTAATTAAGATATGTTTTCAATTTCAGATTTTGTAACCGGCCTGAATCTTATAACAATGAAATGGTCATCCGTTGCCAGTAAACAAAAGTAATTTACCCTTTTACTCGCATCGGGGTGTCTGTCTAGGCTGCCGCGGCTAGGGTGACACCCACCTGCCGCCAGCAGTAGTTTGGGAAACACTGCACTATCCGAATATAGTCCAACTGTAGAACTGGACTACAAATTATAATTTTATTATGATTAGCTTTGATACTCACACAGAGAAATGATAGATGAAGCATATCCAACCACCAGGATGTTCGAGAAAGACGTAAAGCCTTTCTTGGAATGTTTTTCCCTTGTTATGATGGAACACATATTTGGCCTTAAATGCTTGATCGATGGGAAGGTAAATCGGATAGTAGGGATCAGGGACACCACGCTTCTTGGGCTGCTCTTTTCCCTCTTCATTGTCGTCGCCGATATCATCCTTATTTCTTTTTCGACGGTGTTTTCTCTTCATTGGGGTAGGAACTCGTTTATGATGACCTTCGCTGAACCTTGGAGAACGAAATCTCCGTAGGAAGGTGAAATTCTTTGGTGGTTCATCAATCGGTGCTCCATTGTCGGTATCCTCGGTTTCACTTCCAGGTGTTTTGAGCGCTATGTCCTCGGATTCGCCAGCGACGAGCTCGTCTTCGCTACCCTGGAGAGCAGCGTAAGCAGCTGCAACGCTGTACCGCTTTTCCGTTAGTCTAGAGCATTGGTCCTTGCTTCTTGGAAGACTGTCGTTGTACGAGTGACCTGGGGATTCCAGGATCACATCAAATTTCCGCGAATTATTACATTTTTTCGAGAATTTCTCACTGGTTGATTCAAAGAAATTTCTTAGTTTTGCATCAAGTTTCTTTAGAAATTAAAGGCCTCTCCCATCTGACCCGCAGCATGTAACATTAACGGCAAGTTCATTTCGCGCTAAAAAAACTTTTGCGGAAAGACAATTCAGCGGCAAGACAATCCTGCAGACTGCAGTCAAAACCTTCCCATGTATATTCCTGTTTATCCATGATATGCCTCACAGTGGACTAAATCCATTTCGTATTGCACTGAAAATTTGTTGGACAAGCTGCTCTACCGCGTGATACAGCTGCTACGCCACATGCCCAGAGGGCTGTGCGCCAATCAACTTCGTGTGGGCACGCTGCTCTCTCTCTTTGTGGAACCGCTACTTTACCACGTGGGATCGCTGCCGCTGTTCGACCAAGATCGAGTTGCAGCTATAGGCTCTGCCCATGCATAGTCGCCATGTAGCGGCGGCTATGTACATTTTCCTCAAACCGATTGTGTGCTACCCCGCGCTCCTGTCCCTCTGGGTCCATTTAATTCATATGTCCATGATGGGAGACAGCGACTGCCATTTGTAGCTGCTAGAGGCGCCAGTGAGCTTGGAGACAAACCAGACTACGGTTCCAACAACGGTGACGTGTGCTATTCGCATTATACCAGTCCTTGATACCGCAGTGTTTAGATATTAGATTAAAGCATTATTTTAGAAATGCCAGGTATATGTATGGCATTTGTATTTAAAAATAAAGGACGTATATGGCATGTCTCCACTCTCGGTGGTGCCCTCTGCGCTAAGTTTGACAAATCGCCGTCCCCATACCAAACGCTTAGTGGCACTGCTCTACCAGCGCTACGGCGGCAGCTTGCCCAAAATTTCATCAGTGCAGGCATGTAGATAAACAGTGTAAAAACGCTAATCATCAAAACGTGTGCTGCGTGCGTTGCTCTGTATATAGAACCAAGTCTATCTTTTGACGGTTTCATTTTTGTCAATAAAATAAACAAGCAGATCGTCATGCAGCACGTAATAGAATATCACAAACTACTATAAAATTGTGAGTATTGCCGAGAATCCCATAAAATTCTAATGATTGCAATATAGAGAGCTGGTTTTGTTATTTTTATCACCAAAAGTCCAATTATTAAAATCGATAAAAATGGACTTGATTATGTATACAGAGCAATTCTAACTTGATTCCATATTGCACGGAGTTGCAGAATTTTTGATACATGAAAACAAATAACGACACAATACAAATTTTTATTTTTTTAAACAAGATGTAACAAAATCCACACCAACGGTTTTCTGTGTACTTCAAATCGCAGAATCTCTTGGCCACAAAATATCTTCTCTTCTAGAGAAAATTAGGCGATACGTATTCTTCTAATTAAAATTTTTTCTTACGAATTTAGCCGTATTCGAACTTTACATCTTTTTGATATATTTGTACTTCTACAAGGAAGACATCCTGTGAGTTTTATGCAGTTCAAACAATGTTTCCGGCCACAGGAATTGTTTTGAAATCATTTGCAAAAGTTATACAAAAAAGACCTCTAATTATTTTTTGTTCTCTTGCATAAACAAAAAAGTGGGGCCTTCTATTCAATTCGACTTTAATTTCGGGCTGGATTTTTAAACACACGAAAATTCGAATTTATTAGGAAACCCCACTTTATTATTTTATATAATATATATTTGTTTCAAGTTGGGTCTTGTATCAAGAAAAAATGCTGTAAGTTTCATGAGAAACAACACATTTTTGTGACGATGTTACATTTTTTCGGGAAAATGGATTTTTATAATATTTCTCGCAAACAATGAGAGATTTCAAAATAAATAACAAGTCTTTTTAATAGAACTATTTTGAATGAAAATACTATTTTTTTGCAACTTCTTCGTATCTTTCGTGCTTTGTGAGAAAAATGTGAAAATTCAATTATTTGAAGAAAAACGATCGCAGCCACAAACATGGTTTGGCCTGAATAAAACTGACAGGATATCTTTCCAATAAAAGTATAAATTAAAAAAAAATTTTTTTTCAAATAATGAAAATGTGGAGTTTTTGTAAGAATATGATTTTCATTTTTGCAAAATATGGATGCCATTGCTTTAATTTCTTAACTTTTTGTAACTTTCTAACGGACTTTGAGAGAAGACGGTATACCTTGACAGAACCTAGAAAGAAAAGTTTATTATCTCAATTACGTCAAAAGCTATAAAGATTTAAATAACGAATTCTTATTTTTATAAAAAACGAACTAGAATATTTTGTCGCCAAGTGAATCTACGATTGGAAGTGTATCTGTTAGTCTGATTTGAAATGGATTTGGGCAGTGAGGAAAGCATCTTTTTTGGACATGGCTTCCTGAAGAAAAATTTGTTATTTAACAACAAAGTTAAAACTTTTTTTGTCGAACTTTTCAGTGATGACATTCCTTTTAGGACTATCAAATTTATTAAAACAGGTAATTAATCTATATACTAACTTACTAAAAATAATTTCTTTAGGGTAACAGCAAAAAAAAATTCTCCATAATGTTATAAAAAAAGAATCTTTGGAAAGACATTTCATATTGATTACGCAAGAAAATCAAGCATATTCATGAAAAATGGTCAAAATTTAAATTTGTTTAATAACAATTGTTCATATAATTACCAATTAAATTTTTTTTCAAATGTCACAGCAAATAATCTTGGCTGAGACATTTCTAGTTTATTCTGCAAATAAATTTGGCCTATTTAGGAGAAAATATTTGAAATGTGCATTTGTTTACACGGAGAAAAGAGGATGTTTAAACATAATATCTATATTTGTTCAGGGTTAACATATATTATGTTTAACTATGGGACAGCAATCTAGATGTTTAAAGTTAGTATCTGTAGATATTCAAAAGTGAGGTGTTACTCTGTAATATCCGAAATGTTCAACTGAAATATCCAAAATATAACATGATAATTATGTCAAATAACGACTGTAATACTTATTTTTGATCATGTAAGGAAATAATTGATAACTTATTTGTAAATTTGAAATTAAACTGGAAAGAACGAATGATCTGTAATCAGCATTTGAAGTCTATCTATTTTCTGTTACCTAAACTCAAATTTTATCCTAAATTGACTAACATTTTGTCAAATGTGTTTGAACTTTGAGTCAATATAACCTTGAGCTTAAAAACCTTGTTCCGTTGGGTAGACAGACTAAACTCGTCATCAAATTTTAATTAAGGATAACTAATACTGATCCTTTAGAAATTATGTTCCAAAATTTTAATATTTCATCATTTGAATATCGAAAATATAGCCGTGAAATATAGTCGCAAATTCCACTGCGTGATGCACATGTCCTCGAACGATTTTAACACCTGAATGCGTTTCAGTTTAACATGAAAATATTTTTACGGTTGACATCTCAAGAAGACAGTAGATGTTCGGCATGAATACCTTCATATGAGTCGGTATAATCTTTCCTTTTGAATATCTAAATTTAAACATCCATTTTTCTCTGTGTTCAAAAAGTTTTTAAATAATTGCTCAACAGCAGCTTTTCTTAACTAATTGTAATCGCACATTAAAAGCTATGGATTCCAAATAGATTATATCTGTGAATCGCAAAAAATGACTTTTTCTCATTAGCATTTTTTATAACATTATCAACAATTATTTTTTTTACTCTTACTGACTGGAAATTATTTTAAGTTAGTTATTACATTGATTAATGACCTGTTAAAATAAATTTCGAAGTCTTACAAGAGATGGTATTGTGAAATTACAAATTTTGATTTAGTCGAAGTAAAATATCCCCAGTTACTGGTTATATCTAAAAGACTTACGACCATTTATATAAAAAAGCGTCAAACTACAATAAAAATGGGCCTGACGGGCAATTTTTCCTACAAATTTTTTTTTTTTCCACTGTGCGACTTGCCGCCGATGTGACTTGCCGAGGTCAGCTGATCCGGCCAGATTTTATAAAAAATTCTTGTAGGAAGCTAATTTCTAGACAAAATTTCTAAGACTTTCAGAGGACATTTTTTTAAAACTTCCCAGAAAATTGCTAAAAAATATCGTCCATTTCTTCATGAGAGGAAAATTTTGCTAGAACTTCCAATAAGATTATTCAATCTAATTAAAGTTTTGGTCTTGGAAACTTAAAGTTCGCAAGAACTTCGTAATTTTAAAGTTATTATACATTGCCTCGAAAACTGCTTCTCACGAAACTAAGATTATAAGATTCGAAATAAATCACCCATCATAGTTGCCACACCTTATCTATGGTAATAGTACAGAAACTAGTTTCCATTTCGAGCGCGAAATTTTCTACTAGATTCGTTTCCTCAAGTCTGGGATTTAAAAAAAATTGTTTGGAGTCGACTTATTTTTCGTCTGACTACATCCTACATGTATCACTTAAGGTACTTCCCGTGCCAAAAATTCGATCTCTGAAATAAATAGTTTTTCTATGATCTTAAGAATTCAAATAATATTAATAATTATATAATTTCAAATCAAATAAATTATTACTAACACCAAATTTTTGAAACGAAACAAAAATTATTCATACAAAATAATTTTTTCTTACTATCGCTTTTTACCAATTTTTCAAAAATGGTTGAATTTTAATAATGTATGGCTTATTTTTTCGGGTAAAACATTATCTCCATCTTTATTGTTTACAATTGAGAAAGTACAATTTTCTATGACTAAAATCGGTAAACCAATTTTTTTCAAAGAACACATTTAAAAAATTTTTTAAAGAACATTTTTTAAAGAAATAACTATATGTGAAGATTATTTGCTTATTTTAAAATTGGTAACAGTAAAGTTGTAGAGAATTTTTTCCCCATTATCATAAACCATGTTTGATTAAAATTTATTAATTATTAGAACCGAAGTGTCTAGACTTATTGACAATATTTGTGCTACGCTCACCGAATTTCGGTGAACCTGGCCGCACTTTCCCAGCCCCCTGGACTCACCGACAATATTTTTTCTATGCTTACCGAATTTCGGTGAACATAGACACGGCATTTTGAAACATTGGTAAGAAGCTACACACAGTTTGGCAAAGGAAGTCTTTGTGGAAAAATCAATTTTTAGCCCACACTATTTATTCGATTTCAAAGATTTTCTTAAATCAATAATTTTTAAATTTCGAAAAGGTTTGTGTGGTCGGATTTTTAATAACATTTTTTTTTCATTGAAAAGAAAAATTTACATTTATTTTTAAGATTTCAGAACTGAGACTTTTTAAAACATTTTCAAATTTTATCAGGCAAGGTCTTATATCTGTGCTAAAACTATCTAGAAATAATTTTCGATAAGTGAAGATCATTTTAAACAAATTATCACGTTATAAACAAATTAATGAAAAAAAAACGATTCATTGAAGAAACATGTCATTTGGCAATTTTTCAAACAATTATCATAAAAAAATTCACAGTTTACATATTTTTCAACGAATAGGCTCAATTTTTTTACGAAATCAACTAAGAATGCCTTATCGATGACTCTTCTCTATGATACTGCACATATTTACAAGAGTTATTAATTATCATCTAAACAATTCTCATAACTAAATTAAGAGTTTGACTATTTTTCATTGACTATGCTCAATTTTTTGGCAGAATCAACTAGAAATGTCTATGCAATGACTTTTCGCTATGATAATTTTCAAGTTGGCAACAATTTTTGATTACTTAAACGAGAGATTCATTTAATAAATCAGAATTTGGCTATTTTTCAACAAATACGGCTTGATACGCTATACATTTTTTGCTGTTTACAAGAATTATTTAAATTATAAATCATTGTTGTCAATTTATTAAGTGTTATTGCGAAGAGTCATCGAACAAAATTATTAGGCGATTCAATAAAAAAATAAGTGTATTAGTTGAAAAATAGCCAAACACTGTTTTTTATGAATATTGTTTAAGTGATCAACAATTTTGGTCAATTTGGAAAATATCGTAGCGAAAGGTAATCACAAGGACATTTTTAGTTGATTCCAGAAAAAATTGGCCCTGTTCATTAAAGAAGCCAAATTCTGAATTTTTTAATAAAAATTACTTATTTCATTTATGATTTATATAAATTTTCAAAGTATCATAGTGAAGAGTCACCGGAAAGACATTCGTAGTTGATTATATAAAAAATAGACCGTATTATTTGAGAAATAGCCAAACTCTGAATTTTTAATAAAAATTGTTCAAACAATAACAAATTCTCGTAAATTTGTAGAGCATAATACCAGAGAGTCATAGGAGGGACATTCTTAGTTGATTTCTTGAAAAAATTTTATTTAATTATGCTATTATGCTAAAAATTGATTTGTCCACCGGAACTTTTTTGCCCCACTCTGCGAGTGTAAGAAACAATACAATTACATAAAATATTATGAAAATAATTGTTTTTCGTAAGTTTTAAACATTTCTCATGAGAAAGAATGTTTCTTTTGTTCAAAAGACATGACTGATAATATAATTTCAATTTATATAATCATGTTCAGCACGACAACTACCCTAATATTCCCAATGGAAGATTAATTGATGAGCAAAGACCAATGATTACATCTAGACTTTCGAGACGCCAAAAATAATACAAAGCATTGTCTCAATTTAAAAATCAATATTCGTCTCGTAGACTCATTTAGTCGTAAACGTGTTATCGTGCTTCGTGCGCTCTTAGTTTGAGAAAAACGTAGAATAAAGAAGAAGAGTGAGGTGGTCGTTTACAAAATTTTCTTCTGCTCTAGAAATGCTGATACGTAATCTCCATCTAGATCGTAAATCAAAAATCCAGTTTTTCTTTTTTAAGTATTCAGTAATAAACCTCATTCTATTCATCAGAGCCCACAACTTTCAGATATACTAAACAATATTGCTGCTAATTCAAAATAGCGATTCTATGAGACTTTTATTAAAAATTGTAGTTAAAATAATTTTGGGAAATCTAGTTTGCAGAATCAGTGTGGATAAAGAACCATTTATATTCAGAAACCAGCATTTTAATCATGTAACATTTTTAACATAGTATCTTTTATGAACGGAATGAAAGAATTTCAGTTTAAAATTTGAAAACGTCAAACTTATTTATTTATTTCAAACAAAAACGATGATTGTTTTACCATAAAAGATGAATTTAGAATCCAAAAAGATGAAATTTAAGAAACAAAATTGAATTTTCGACCAAAAAGATGACTTTTTAACCAAATACTTTAATTTTCAACAAAATAATACGATTTTCAACAAAAAAGTTTTAATTTTTAGCCAAATATTTGAATTTTCTACCTACAAAGATGAATTTCATACAAAATAGTCAGATTTAAAAAATATATAAATGAATAAACTTTAACCAAAAACAGTTGCATTTTCAACTAAATAGTTGAATTTTTAATCTAAAAGGTCGAATTATTTTTGAAAAAGTTGACTTTGAAGTCCGAAAAGATGAATTATAAACCACATAGTTGAATTTTCAAAAAAAAAAAAAAAAAAAATTCAACAAAGCAAATCAATTTTTTACAACAACAACAAAAAATGTAACCAAACAGTTGCATTTACAACCAAAAAGCTGAAGTATAAAGAAAAAGAGATGTGAATTTTCAACGAAAAAGTTAAATTTTTGACTAAAAAGATACATTTTTAACTAAAATTGCTAAAAATAATTTTGCTGTGAAAAAAATTAATTTTCAACAAAAAAAAAAAGAATTTTTAACAAAGTGGTTACATTTTCAACCGAAAAGTTGAATTTTCAACAAGAAAGTAAATTTCCAATCAAGAAAGATGAATTTTCAACCAAATAGTTCAATTTTCAACAACAAAAAATTTGTTTTTATGTTAAACTTTTATACAAATGGTTGAATTTTCAACCTACAAAGATGAATTTTCAACCAACCCAGGCGGAAATATTATATATAGTTTATATATAGTGTGAAGTATTATATATAATATTCATTTGTTTTATACATGTTTTATATATGTTTTATATAAAACAAATGAATATTATATATAATACTTCACACTATATATAAACTATATATAATATTTCCGCCTGGGAATTGGTCCAATTTTTAATAAAAAAAGATTAAAATCAACCGTGCACTAATGCATTTTCAACTGAATAGTTACATTTTCTAACCAAAAAGTCGATTTTTTCAGATGAAAGTTGAATTTTCAATAAAAACAAGAATTTCAAACAAAAAATGTAATAATTGATATATACACACACACAAAATTTCAACAAAACAGTTATATTTTCAACTAAAAAGGATGACTTTTAAATAAATATGTATGATATTTAATCAAATAATAAAATTTTGAACTCAAAATATAATCTTCAGGAGAAAGCAACGGCAAAAAAAGTGAAATAGATACAGAAATAAAAGGCAAATAAATTACTAACAAGAATATTATACCAGGGTGGCTGGACAACTTTATTTTTAAAATGCTCTAATTCTTCCCTAGCCAATTTTTCATTTTTCCTGATTGTTAATATTCAAACACCAGAATTCCAATCTTGTAATGTTTTTAAAATAAAATCTTTAATAAACGAGATGAAAAAATTTCAAAATAAGCTTTAAAAATGTCAAATTTATTATCCTTGACTGTTAGTTAATGTGCCTCTTATAAAAATTCCATGAATTTTGTAAGATTTGTTTCAAAATTCCTGACTTTTCCCTGAAATTCCCTGACTCATAATATTCCCTAACATTTCCTTGATTTCCAGGTTTTCCATGACCTACGAACATCCTGAGAGTAATTAAAATAATGTTCTACTTTGATTCTCTTTATGCTTCTACAGGTAGAATAACTTAACAGACGAGTGATTAAAACTCTAATTTGTTTTTATAGCGGAAAAATAGTACTTGAGAAGTCGATATGAAAGCAAACATTATTAAAAATCTAGAAGAGCAATAAACTCCTTCATCATGGCAAGTCGACGTCAAGCCTTTGTAAATGAATTGCATATTCTCATATTTTAAAAAATGTGCCACAGTGTTTTCAAAAGCTCTATGGAGATATTAACTTGGGAGATTTTATTTGTATGAGGAGAGTGGCTTTAAAAGGTAATTCTTCTGTAAATCCTGATGAATGTTGCCATTCCTCGCGCACGTGAATATAAATGTGGAATTACATAATTCAATGTTGCTTACTAAGATCGTAAAAGCTCACTCGGCAAAGACTGTTTTATTTTGTGGAATTTCATTTCGACACTTACTTTAGAAAAAAAAACAATCGCCAAGACTGTAATTATTTACTCTGATGACTTTTCTGAATTCCACAGTAAACGTTTAAAACCCTTTAAAATTTTTTTTTTTTAGTCCCAAAGTAAAATATCAGTTGAGGGAGACCAACAAATATATGTATTTTTCCCAAAAACAGACAAAAATGATCAAAAATTTGTTTTTCCAATAATTGACTTATATAATCTTTTCTGTTTTTCAATGGTATTATGTTATCAGGGTGGCCGTTTAATTCAATGGAAAAACGCCCGGTAATTTCCCGGTTAGAAACAAATTTTTACGGTCAATGAAATTTTAAAAATTCGAACTCTTGAGGCTAATTTTTTTTTCTTAAGTAATAAAAACTGAACTGCAAATTAAAACAATCGAAGTGGAAATTTTATATTCAAATTTAAAAAAATTAAAGTTTAAACAAATTTTCAATTCAAAATACTTGTACATAAACGCTCAATATGATAGACTTATACAATGGAAGCTTTTAACACGTTGCAATCTAACAAGTTAAATCAAATGCACTTAAGCCAACGGCCATACCACGCTGAAAAACCCAGTTCTTGTCAGATCACTGAAGTTAAGCAGCGTTGGACGCGGTTAGTACTTGGATGGGTGACCATTCAAGAATACTGACATGAGTGCTGTTGGCACATCGTAGGTGTGGTGAGCCCACACTTGTAGTTATTTATAACTACAAGAAAAACCTAGAAACACTACCCGAATCGGGTAGTGTCACGCCTACCCTGAAAGGGAAATGGTTTAATGGTAAGCTGCAAAATTTACTATTTTAAAGTTTTATAAATTGTACAGTTCAAAGATTCAGATTTACTTCGAAAAATATAAATCCACGCTATCAGCTTCAATACCCCAAATTGGAAAATAAATCAATACATTCATACATTTTAAAAATTCAATTATTTTAAATAATTTTAAGCTAGAAAAATTGAAAATTTAATGATAACAATTTTTTTAACTGAACACTTTCCAGTTTAGAAGTAAAATTATTATTTTAGTTTTAAGCAGTATCAAATCAATTATAGCTTGATTGTTATTTATATATCAAAACTTGTGTTCGTTTGGAAATATTTTTAAATATTCTCTTGGAATAATTTTAAATTTTCCCAGGAACCTCAAAAAAAGTTTTATTAGCCTGAAACCTTTCGAAATCCTTGAAAAGCTTTAAAATTTTATTGTAAAATCTTGAAAAATCTACAAAAATCCTGCAAAATTAAAAACATTTTCTTAAAATCTCTCAGATTCTTTGTTCACAATTTTTTAAATCCTTTGAAATGATTATAAATAGTCTCTATAAATTAATTTTTGTAAATAAAAAATAAGCTTTAATTTTTCTAGGAATCTTACGAAAATATTGTTATTCTAATGAAATCTATCACAATTCTTAAAAAGCGTCTAGATTTTTTGTTCAAAACCTGCACAAATCCACATTTTTGTTTAAAATGATTTAAAATCATTTCAAGTTTTGAATTAATTTTGAATCCTCATAAATCTTCTAAATATCCCTTAAACCTACGTTCACAGTTCAAAATTAACTGTCTGAAAGTTTTAAGCATTGAAGACTTTCTATTGTAAACTATTTAGTTTCAAATTGTTTGGTTTTGAGTATTTGATTCGTAATTGCTCGTTTCAAAGGAACAATAAAATATTTCTAAATTTTATATAATTGTTCTTTTTCCTAATTGAAAAATGTCAAATTGAATGGGTTAAAAATGAAATATTTTAGACTGAGCCAAAAATCAAATAGAGTTTTAAGTATGATAAAAGCGTTAAATTATAAATCTATTAATTTAAAGTTATTTAAAAATTGAATATCCTAGTTTATAAAATTTTAATTCGACCTTTACATTTGTGTAATTACTGAGGCTTTCGAATTGAAACAGTTCGATTTTTAAGGTTAAAATCTTAAAAATCTTGAATTTTGAACAGATTCAGAATCGTTCTCTTATCGAAATTTCTTTTTTTCAAACGCTTTTAATTTTCAATTGTTTAAGTCTTCGAAACTGCATTTTAAAGTTCTTTGAATTAAAAAGTTACGCTTAAAAATGAAAATCTAAACTGAAAAAAGTTCATAGTAAAAGATTGTATAATTACGCATTTTGAATTGAATGATATCATGATTAAAAACGTGAATTTAAAATTGAATTCTATATAATTTTTTTTTAAAGAGATTATTTTAAATCGCCTTATATCATCATATGATATAAAATTTGTGATATTTCAAGTGATTGAATAGATTTTTCTTCTAAAAATTTGTACATTTCCTGAGCTTAACATAAATTCACTCATTTCTCGGTTTTTAGATGTTTAACAAATTTCCGGTTATTTCCTGGTTCGGCGAGTGACCTGATCAAGATTTTCAACGTGTGTATGCATTAAATTACTAAAAAATGTATATTGGTTACTTGGTTCTTTGGTTTTTATGTATATTTGTTATGTTTTTTCGAAAAGAAATTCCGTGACAACAATGATAGAATTCACAAAATCATCTGTCTTCTTACTGATGCTATAAATAACGTTATTAAACTTTCAGTAAAATTTCAACAAAATTATAAATTTTTTCCCTGAAGCATTCGGTTTTGTTTAAAAAAGCAGATTGAGATAAAAAAACCTTAAAAAATGAGAAGGGATTTATTATATAGAAAGAAATATGAAACGATTACCAATTTTATTAATGTTATATGTTGATAGATTTCAATTAACTGTTTTGATAAATTGGAACAATTGTTAATAATTTTAATAGTTGATTTTTTGGAAATATTATAATACTAAAAAACAAAAATTTCCATTAAAAATTTTTGATTAATTAATAAATTATAAATGTTTAGGAAAACTTCTCCAGGTGTAAACGTTACAAATAATTGGCATTTTTGGCAATCAGAAGACTACTCTTTTGAACAAACCTTGATAATAATGATATTTGAAAATATTTTAATGATCATATTCGTAATCAGCACTTTAAATTACGTTAGTATAAGCAGTTCAAGCAAAACGTGAATAGGATTACTTATAAAGATAATTTTTCCAGATTTTTAATTTTTTAATTTCTTTTTGTTTCTTTTTTTGGAAAAAATATCAAGTTTTCTTGGTCTCACCCGAATGATATTTTCTTTTGAACTATAATCAAGATTTGAAAATTCTTGGGATTACTGCTTCCTGAGAAATTTTAGAAAAATCCCCATTAATTTGTCGAGAAATTCAAACAATTCTAAGCAAAAATTTTTTATAAATTCTCTAAGCCATTTATTTTTTATTTCTGTTTTCTAGAAACATTCATGCGATATCAATTTTCAAAGAAATTTATAGTGATTTTCATTTCCACGCAAAATTTTAATAATAAAATTCCCAGAAAAACGCCTTAGAATTTAATTTTCCTTAAACCTCGAGAGAATTCAAATTCTATAGAAAATGTAAGATTGAGAATTTTTCTGAAAAATTATTCTTCCTTAAGCTCCTAAGAATTAAATTTTCAGGAAAAAATTGAAAATTTCCACGAGAAACTTTCAATCTTCAATTTTGGAAATTCCCATCGCATTGAACTTTTCTAAAAATTTATGAAAATTTAATTTCACTTGAGTTGAATTTACTAAGAAATTCCAAAGAATATTCCATTTTCTGGTAAAACTCAGAATATTCAATTGCCGCAAAATGTCTCACGCAATTGAATTTTCCGGTAAATCTTGGGAAATTTTATTTTAAAGGAACGTCACAGAAATCGATTTTCCTGAAAATTCATGGATTATTTAATTTCCATGGAAAACACTGCAAATTTATTTTCTCTCAAAATGTCTAGAAAATTCGGTTCCTCTCGATAATCTTACAAATTCAATCTCCCCAGAAATGTAATTGAAACAATTTTGAATGGAAAATCTTAAAAATAACTTGAAGTTTGAGTTTGCTCAGAAAATTCAGGAGAATTTGTTTTCCTCGAGAATTTAGGAAAATATTCTGTTTAAGTTTCTGTGAACAGAATTTTTATAATAGTCCAGAGAATTCAATTTTCCAGGAAAATTTTTAATCTTCAATTTCACAAGAAATACCTCAAGATGCAAACGTTTCAAAAGGTTCCGGACAATTGATCCTACCGCACGATTCTCAATTAATTGATTTGAAAATCTGTAAAAATGTACAATTATTTCTGAATAAACTTCGGAATGTTCTATTGAACGCCGATATTCCGACGATGTGCTTTTTGTAAAAATAAAAAATGAAATTGAGAAAAAAGTAGGTTAAGGATATTAGGTAAAATGAAAAAAGAAAGCAAATTAAATTCTAGGTTATATATCTTTCTCCCAAAACCTCAGCATTGACATATGACATCGAATCATTGCACAGCCCTCGCCATAAATTTCCACAAATTTCTCCCTTTCAGAGAGAAAAATTCGGTTTTTTATTGATCGACTGGCTACACGATACAGATTAGGGTTCAAAAAAATGTGCGTTTTATTGCATGCTCAAAGCAAGATCTAAGCCATAAAAGTTAGGTTGAGATTCCCTAACTTATATTTTACATTCTGATTCGTAAAAGGAGCCTCGGATTCTCTATAAATTTTAATTTTAATGAAATATTTATTGCAGAATTTGGACTTTTTATGATTCTTTTTTTCTCTCTGCAAAAAGTTTTCTGCGCTTATTCTAAATGAAAATTGTACTCGAAAAGTGTAGTTGTAAATTAAAATAGAGACTTTAATAATGAGTTGGAAATTTGCGATTTTAAATATGGCAATTTGAAATTGTCGAAATTTACCAATTTTCAGGACTAAAATTTAAAATTTCAGAAAATGTTTCAAAATCAGTTAAGAAATTTTCAAATTGCACATTTAATTTACAAAGTTCAGTAACTTGAGTACCTACTGAACTTTTTCGTCAAAGATAAATTATTTAATTAAAGCGTGGAATATGGAAGTTAATTGATTTTTTTTAACAACGGAAATAAATTACTTTATAATGAGGAATTTTTTCAATTTTGGTCGCTCATAGTATTGTAATTTTTATTATTTATCATAAATGATAGGGATTCTTTCTTTTGTATGGTACGAAACAAAGGTAGAAACCAATTGTATTGTGTAACAATAATATCTGGAGAACTAAACTGCTCTGCAATCAGTCTTCACGGTGTGACGAACTTCTTCAACTTTTGATTGTCTGCGCAAGTTTTAATGCAATTCATGTACCATGATTCCTATTGAGAACTTGAGCCTTACTACTGTTTAGAATAAACGAACGTCTTATTTAAGATTCTTCCTCCTTTTGTGAGGCTTTAACTTTATAACCAAATAATACGAAAAATTAATTTCTTAAATAAAGAAAATGGATGTAATTCTAGAAACACTCAGCAAAAAATCGTTCTACAATTAAAGAAATCGATTTTCAAAAAGATTTGTTCATTATACCAAAAATAACATCAAAATATAGAAAATCATTTTCAATGAAAGAACCATTTTCATTGGAAGAAAAAACCATTTTCCTGAACCAAACAAACTTTTTTGAATCCAAAGTATTTATCTGCTAATTACCTGCTAATTAGCTGTGAATTTCAATTTCGTAATTAGAAATAATGAACAATTCCTTCATGTACTATCAATCGATAATGACTGGCGCTAATTAAAAATGAGATTACCTTAAACAATTTTAAATCATTATCTAAAATAAACATTATATTACAATACTATGACCATTTAAAGCGGAATAAAAATTTAAAATTTTGAATACTCGTAAAATCAAAATTATTTTGATTTAAGGGTGTTGGTTAGATCCGACTTGGAATTTTTTTTTCTAGACACGGCACTGACTCCATGTATATTTTTCCCCAAGCATTTGAGAACGAAAGAAAGAAAACTTGTCAAATATCCGGGGTTTTGCGAGATCCTGGGATCAACAAAATTGATAGGAATGAAGCCTTTTGCTGAGGCAATTATTATTTCCACGGAAATTATAAATTTTGCGAAAGGGAGAAATCTGCGGATAGCAGAAGACAGAATTTGAAGCGAGAACCGTTCGCAAATTTATTTTTTTACTCACAATTCTGACATCACAGAAGCATTTTCAGAGGTCATGCAATATTCAAAGATCCAAAACTTGATGATGGCGAACCTCAATTTTTCGAAATACGTCGCGAAATTGAGAAAAATGTAGAATAAAATTGAGATAGACTGTGTATGTGAAGCCATAAGACATTAGACTGTAGTAGTAAGCAGCAAAGCAAACGCGGCATATAGACCATCTGTCGAATTCGCGCTGCAATGCTCTGAAGTCCGCCCCGATTTCGCGAGTGGCAATGTGTGGTGCGGACTTCAGAGCATTGCAGCGCGAATTTGACAGATGGTCTATATGCCGCGTTTGCTTTGCTGCTTACTACTAAAGTCTAATTCACATACACAGGACATCTCAATTTTATTCTACATTTTTCTCAATTTCGCGACGTATTTCGAAAAATTTAGGTTCGCCATCATCAAGTTTTGGGTCTTTGAATATTGCATGACCTCTGAAAATGCTTCTGTGATGTCAGAATTGTTAGTAAAAAAATAAATTTGCGAACGGTTCTCGCCGTTCAAATGCTGTCTTCTGCCATCCGCAAAATTCTCCCTTTCGCAAAATTTATAATTTCCGTGGAAATAATAATTGGCTCAGCAAAAGGCTTTATTCCTATCAATTTTGTTGATCCCAGAATCTCGCAAAACCCCGGATATTTGACAAGTTTTCTTTCTTTCGTTCGCAAATGCTTGGGAAAAAATATATATGGAGTCAGTGCCGTGCCTAGAAAAAAAAATTCCAAGTCGGATCTAACCAACACCCTTAAGAGCAAGGAAGAGTGGAAATCTGAAATCGTCATAAAACTTGAAGTAAAGGAAAAAAAGAACTACGGCAGGACAAAATTAAGCTAAAATCCAGGAAGGATACACAAATTTATACTTCCAATGGGATATAGGCGTGGATAAAGGAAAAATGAATGAAAGTAGAAAAATGGTGGATGCGATCCTAGAGAATTCACAACTCAGAAGGTGTATTATATCGATTAAAAATAAATTTGTTTTAAAATCATTAAAACTTTAAACTAACTTTAGACTAAGTTTCGACTTTAGAGTTATTTTGTTTCGTTTAAAAGGAGATGAATTCTTCAAAGTTTAATTCCTCACATTTTATAAACCAGATACATTGAAATAAAAGTCTTGCACCCATAACCTTAACAGAAGCACTATTTTGTGTACACAGGTTTGGTGGTTGTTTTACCATCCCCTAAACATTCAAGCACAAAAGTCAACATATTCGAGCAACCAAATACAAGGGAGATTTTTTTTAAATTAATGGCGTGAAAAATAACTTAAAAATTAGTGCAAGAAGCGTGCCTTATCAGACAAAGTGTTTGTGTTAATTTTGAGGGTTGTTTTAACATCCCTTAAACATTTAAACAAGAAAATCGAAATTTAAAAAAAACCAAAACCACATGAGTTCTTTTTTATTGTATTATTGAGATTGAAAATGAATTAAAAATAAATGTGAGCAACTTACTCTGGCAGGAAAAGTCGTTGCGATTATTTTAAGGGTTGTTTTAAGATTCCGTAAATATTTAAACAAGGAAATCGACATTCACTAACAAACAAATTCACAGGAGATTTGTTGAATATACTATTGGGGTTGGAAATCAATTCACAATGAACGTGTGAAATGTATCCTATCATAAAAAGTTGTAAAACTTACTTTAAGGGTGGTTTGAAAATCCCCTTAACATTCAATCAAGAAAATTGACATTTTCTGCAAACCAAAATCAGAGAAGATTTTTTTATTATACTGTTGGTGTCGGAAAGTCAATTTACAATAAACTTGAAAAACAAATCCAAATGGGGAAAGCCTTTGAAATTATTGTAAGGTTTGTTTTATCATCTCCTAAATATTCAAAGATAAAAATCGACATTTCCAAGAAATCCAAACCACTGGAGATTTTTTGATTATACTATTGGGGTCGAAAATGAATTTTCAAAATACAAGGTCTTGGAAAAATTCAAGGACATGTTTAAATGGGGTCATATTTAGCCATATTTAACGTTAAAACAGCCCTCAAAATATATTCAAACACTTTTTCTGGTAGAGGGCGCTTTTTGCACATATTTTTAAGGTATTTTTCAGCCCATTTTTTTTAATCAAAAAATCTCCCTTGGTTTTGTGTGCTAGGAAATGTCGATTTCCTTGCTTGAATGTTTCGGGCTGTTGAAACACTCCCTGAACATCATGTATACATAAAATAGTGAATCTGTTAGGTAAATCTGTACAATAGTTTGCTTTTAGACTATTAGTGTATCTGAATCTGAACTAGAAAATGTGAGACATTTAGTGAAATCGATGAATTTTTTATTAAAGTACATGTCAACATTGAAAGTTTGGTAATTGTTTGAGTAAAAACTGTCAATCTTTCTTATAACTTTTTTGTAAATAAATAATGAATCTGCACGTTTGAGACTACAAACAAAAAATATAATTAGACATTTTGACAAAAAGTCATTTTCTGTATATTTGGTGAGGGGTTGTTATAAAAATGGCTTTTAGTAATTATGGAATTTACTTGATAAAATTTAATAGTAAGAGGAAAGTGTTGAGTTTCTGTAAACTGAAGAGTTTGGGGTGCTTTTCAAACTTTGGTAAGCTCCAGGCAATGTCTAGTTCTAATACATCAAACAAAAATGAAGTTAAATTAACAAGGATGATTTCAGCAAGTTTATCGCAAGAAAACCAAGTAAAACAAGCTCCTCTTCATACTACCAGAGCTACCTCAGTTTATATGACTCTTAAATTAATTTTAGCTTCAATATATAATGTTGATGAATCGAGATAAATTCAATTCCGTCGACTGAATTTGATAAGAAATTTAACTATGTGGAACAAATTTTATTTATCGTATATCAACAAAAGCAAAAAGAAGAATATCATATAAACGATTCTTTCAAACCATGAAAACTTGTTATTTTATATATTTTTATTTTTGAAAATCGCATTCGCAAGAATTTTGAACCGATACTCTGAAGAATTTTTTTTTTTTTTTTTAAAGAAACTGAAAGAAATTCGAGAAGTGTTACTGGAAGAAATTCAAAGTCAGCATCCCAAAAAGGAGATAAATCGTGAAAAAATACAATTTTGGATGAATTGGATTTTTGAATCATTTGAGTTGTAGACTGAAATGTTCAGAATTGCATAATTTTTTCAATTATTTGTCGAATTTCCCATCTAGTCGGTAAACAATCAAAATTCAAAGATGTTTAATGTTGCAAAAGAATCTATTAAAATCCGTTTATTAGAGAGAAGCTAAATAAATATTGTTTCAAGGAAGAAAGAATTAAAATGTCTAATTTCACAATACAGATTCTTTTAAAATTGAAATAAAGGATAAAAAAAATTAAATGTAGAAGAGATACATTGAAAATAATTTAAGATTTATTATAATACTTATTTTCAGACACTATTTCTCATATCATTTTATTTTTTTCATTCTCATAGATATACTTTGCACTTTTTATCTATTTTTTTTTTTAATTTTTGCAACACTTATTTTCTATTTGGTTTCAATTCGAAATTTTGAAATAAGCATTATCCTTTAGTGCTTTATAAGACTTTAAATTTCCTCTTGTTGTTCTCTTTTTACAAAAAATTTAAAAAGTATTTGTAAACTGATTAGAAAATATTCTACATATTCATTGTGCAATGTCCTACATCCACAAATAAATTTGTGAAGATCTAAATAAAACAAAAATTTTAACAAGTTGCAAAACTTTCTTCATCAAGTATATCCACTTGAAAATAAATCTTTCATAAGTTGGGCATGAGAATCTGAAGCTAAAATTAAATCCAGTTAAATAAATAAGTTTCCAATTACTAAGGTAATTTATGTAACATACGGCGGTTCTCGACTGACATTTTAGAGGAAAATTTTATCTGTGATGCTCAGGAAATGGGTTATTTTGGAGAAAGAAAAATTTAATACAAAAGTTGATGTTAAACAAAATTTTATAGAGAAATGGTATTTTCCAGAAGTTCATAATTTCTGTCTTACTAAAGTTAGAGGTTTTTTTAAAATTCAAAATTAAGTCTACTTTAATTTATATAGTTGCAGCTTCCACTAAGTTATTTCACAAAAAGTATAATTTTTTAAATAAAATTATTTTACTGTTTTAATTATTAAATTACTTTTAGAGATGGAAGATTCGATTTTTTGTTAGTTTCGCAGCGAATATTATACGCTTTAATTTTGGTAGACGTTCTCAAACATTGGGCTCAAAAGGAGCAATATTAAAAACAAAAACAATAATTTTTTTACTTTCATCACCATTTTTTGATAATACTACAGAGGTTCAGTTGTCGTTTTGAGCCAATAATAATAGATAAAATATCATTCGTTTTTTTGTGAATTCAAATGTTTCAGATTTTAATTCATAATTTTTTGGTTCAAACATCCGCTATTAAATTTTTCACTGAGAATTTATATTTTTTGGTGGAAAAGTCAACTACTTAGTCCAAAAACTGAACTACTTTGTTGAAAGTAATTTTTTTATTGAACATTTTTAATTTTAGTTGAAAATTCAATCATTTGGTGGAAAATTCGGGTTTAGTTTTTGGATTGAATCTTTGGCGATTTCTTCGCTGTCGATGATGACCTTTAAATCATTACATATTTTTTGGAATAAATATCAGCTTATTATATTTTCCTTTGAAAATTAATTTTTTTTTTGTTTGAAATTCAACTACGTGGCTGAAAGTTAAACTTCTGTTTTGTTAAAAATGTACCTATTTTGCAGAAATATACTTTTTGGTCGAAAATTCATACTTGCTCGTCAAAAATTTATCTCCTTTGTGGAAAATTCGTCTTTTTCACTTGAAAATTCCACAATTAGACTGAAATTTTTTTCTCTCTTGACTGAAAATTTCTTTTTGTTTAAAAATTCAACTTTTTCATTGGAAAATTATCTTTTTTATACTACTACAACTGTTCTTGATTTTAAATTGAAATCTTTTCGTTGAGAATTCATATTTTTGGTTGAAAATTCATATTTATTGGTTAAGAATTTGACCGTTTCATAAAAAGAGTTCATCTTTGTTGCTTGAAAATTCAATTATTTCGTTAAAATGTTTTTATTCTTTGACTGAAAAATATTTTTCTACAAATGAACTATTTTGTTGAAAATTTATCTTCTCGCGATAAATTCAACTGTTACTGATTAAATATTAGAATCTTTTTTGGTTTGAATATGAACTATTACATTCTTAGTTAAGAATTCATCTTTTTTGGTTGAAAATTCATATTCTCTGGTTGAAAATTTGACTGTTTAGTAGAAACTTCGTATTTTTGACTTGTAAATTTAACAATTTGGTTAAAATTTGAAGTGTTTGAAATTGAATTTGATATAGTGCCCAAATTAATTTTATTTCCAAGAATTTAATCCAGTTTTTTTAAATCTCCGAATCACCACTGTCTTTAGAGCATTTTGGCTGTTTGGTAGAAAATTCGAGTTTGTTGTTTCGCTTGAACTGTTAGCGATTCCGTCTCTGTCGACGATATCCTTCAAGTCTACATAATTAGCAAATAAATCGTTTCTGAACAATTTGAAATTGGTCGCATCAAAAAGAATCTCTTTCGAAGCGTCTTGTTCTGAAACGTTTTCTAAAATGTCTGTTCAAGATTCTTGAAAAATGAACCGAAACCTTGCATTAAAAGAGTGAACAGGGTAAAATTGGGAAGAAGGGCTCGATTTGAGGGTATTTATTAAATTTATGGGGGGAAAGGGGAAAATGGCGATTATGTAAAAAAGTAGATCGGCTGTGATCCCCGATATAAGGAAGCCTTTAATGTTGATTTCCAGGAAGATAGGATCGGGAACATGTGACACAAGGTCGATATTTTCTTGAGGGTGGTTTGTAATAAGAGTATATTTGGTGGTCAAAATGTGGTTTATGGTCAAATGTTAATCTGGTATTCGGTTCTCGATATCTGCGTGTCTCTCATCCTCTCATGATTCGCCGATAATTGTCAGACAATAGATTGAAATCGTAATTGTAATTGTAATTGAATTGGACAATAGGAATCCATTTGAAGAAGTTGATCATATTAAAAGGGTTTTTAATTTGTGTCGTAATTTCACTAAGGTTAATCGACTAAGCATATCAAGCAATCTATATTTATTGTTAATATTTCTTTCAGTGTTGTAGTTATCATGTAGAGTGTATAACCATTTTTAAACACTTAGGTCAATATTATATGATTATAATTTTCTCTTTATTCAAAAAAACATCGTTTTTTCGAAATGAATAATAAAAGATCGATTTAGAGACGTTTCATGTTGGAGGTTTTTGATATTAAAAATGGCAAGTGCTTTAATTTTGAAAGTCACTTATATAAAATTTTCTAAATCGTTTTTTTGTTGTTGATTACTTCTACTGGAAAATGTTTCTCCACTCTGATCAAAATTTGCTTAAAAATATAAGAAATTGAGGTTTGAAAAACTCCAGGTGAAACTGATTTATATATTCTTTAACTTTAAGAAAGTTTCCCGACTAAAAATGAGGTGTCAGGAAAAAAAGGTTTTCTATGATTTAAAAAATTAAAATTGTATTATCAGTGATGTCTTATGAAAGAAAAAACATTATTATCATTATTATTGTTGAAATAAGTACATAATCTTCAAATAAAGCTATTTCTTTGAAAAAATTTTTCTTTAAAAAAACTGTTCTTTTCATTCATAGTAAATTTTACTTTGAAAATTAGAAAACGTAGTTGTTTGAGAGAATGTTTTATCCGATCAATAGTAAAAAAATCAATTGCAAAAAACATGGTTAAAATAATTTTTGTTGTACATTTTTGCATTAAAAATAATGTTTTTTATTTAAAAGGACATCAGTAACATTATTTTGATTCTTAGAATCATCCAAAAACTATTTTCACCAGAGGTTTGATTTTTGGCACAACTACCTTAAAGTGTTTAGAATTCTAACTTGTTAAATTTTTACATTTATAGAGCTATGAATTTGAGAAATTTCAAATCGTACTTTGTATCTTTTAAACTAGAACTCAAAATCACACATATAATTTTTTTGTAAATCTTGAAAAAACTAGTATTTCAAACTAAAAGAGGTATAATTATATTTTAACAATCTCCATTGCAGGGTAAAAACTTTTGAAAATTGAATTTGCAATTTGAACCCAAACAATTTCCAAATATAAAGCAATTACAAAAAAGTACAAATTTTAGCTTCCGAAGTATCCAAATAAAAATTTTTTTTGAAATATTGTTGAAATTTTGCACTAACGACAAATTGTAAATGCATATCGTTGAGGGAGAAACAGTTGTTTCAATTTATAAATATTTCAAAATATTTAAAAATGTAGAATTTTTCATCAAACTCTCATGCAGATATTATACAATTTGAAATTGAAAAGACTTACAAATTAAGCAGTTTCAGTATTGAAAGCGTTCGAAATGGAATAATACACTCCTTATAGACTAAAAATATGGCACATACTTGAAAATAAATCATTTCAAAATGGTGGTAGAATTTTCAAATATGCTTTTTGATTGATAAGTTGTAAATAAGTAGCTTCAAAATTAAAGTTTTTAAGATTCCAATCGGAAATTTAGAAAAATTCAATTTGAAAGCACTTATTTCGGGGTAGGCGTGACTTGCTCGGTTGGAAAATAGTATTGGGTATATGGGTGTATTGGTATAGAGTAATTTATAATTTAATAATTCATATTCGAATTGTTCGTATTTTTTTCAATCAAATGGAAGTTTCAAATATAAAATTTTTAGTCAAAATGGAAAAATATTATATTCGTATTATTCAACATTTAACCGTTTTCAACATTGAAATTTTTAAGGTAACCAATTTAAGGAATTTTATATCGTACATATTTTCATTTTTGGAATTAAAACTGAAATGAAGGTAAATAAATGAACGTTCAAATTTGGAAACTTTAAATTGCCATATCTTGAAAAACCTTCATTTCAGACTAGGAGAAATATAAAATCTAAAAACATAGCAGGCTGAAAAAATTCAAAAATTGAATTTTGAATATAAACCTGAACAGTTTCCAAATTTCGAGAAATTGCCAGAAAATTATATATTTTATATTTCGAAATATCAAGAAATTTCATAATATTCAATAAATTTTTGATAATTTTATACATTAATTTTTGAAATATGTGTAGTACTTCCAATTTAAAGGAATTATAATTGTGAGAAATTGCAACTTTGAATATTGAAATTTTTTACTACCGAAAAATTGTAAATGTATAATTTTAAAAAATAAAAAAAATGCTTTCAAATTATAAATATTTGAAAAATGTAGAAGTTTTTTATTTGACTCCTATTAATATTGTACAATTTGAAATTAGAAAGACTTACCAATTATATACTTTCAGTTTTCGAAGAGTTCGAAATGAAATAACATACTTGTTACAAACTTACAATTTCTCACATGGTTCAAAATAAATAATTTCAAGTTGGCAGTATTTGAAAATATGCTCTTCTAATTGAACTTTTATATTTTTTCATTTTAAATTAGTAGGGGAGACCAGCCTACAGTAGATAATTAACATACAGCAGATGATCATTAATTATATGCCAAATATGCGTAAAATAATTAATACTAAGTATAATTTATTAACACGTAAACGCCCACTATTAATTGAATGAAATGAACAATTTCACATACATCAGTTTTTCAAATTAATTATTTTCTACTGTAGTTTGGTTTCTAATTGAAAGTCAAAAAATTCCAATAAAAATATAAAAAATTGTGAACCTTTAATTTCAAACCAGTCAAAATTTAATAATTGAATTCGAAGGTGTTTACAGTTAACCTATTCAACATTGCCAATAATTTGAAAATTACAATTTTAAATATTTTATAAATCAATCATTCGAAATTGAATTGTTCGTATTTTTCTAAATCAAACTGAAGTTTCAAATATAACAATTTTAGTTTGGAAATTAAAGGGGCTTAACAATGTAAAGAGGTTTTAATTTAAAACTTTCAATATTATAATGAGAACCTTTAAAATGTGTAAATGTTGGAAATAGAGGAAAAATGTACATTTTACATTTAAATGCTTAAAACCGTTATAATTTTAATCTTAAAATCTTCTGAAGTGAAAATGTGAAACATTTTTAAATCAGAATTGTGATAATGTGAAAATTTTAAAAGCAAATCGTTCAAATTGCACAAATGGGCATTCAAATATATTTCTCAATAATTCTTCTAATTGTTGATTATCTCAGTAAATGAAGGCAATTATTTTTAAACATCAATTTGAATTTAAATAACTACACTTTTCGGATATCTCTATATACCACCCTCTGATGGTAGTGTAGATAAAAGATGGAATATATATTGATATTGCATGAGAATAATTAACCTGAATCTAAAATTCTTGAAAATTTTGGGATTGAGAATAATGATTTAACCATAAATAAACGTACGTTCATGCAGAAATTTATTCACTCTATACGTTTTTGATGTAATTTCACGAGTACTTCACGTGTTTTTTGCGACCAATATGAAAATATCAATTAAAGTACACATGTTGACAGAAATTAAAAGATTCATTACGATTTCAGTATCTGATAAGATACATGAGTATTACCATATTTATAAGGAAAACATCACTATACATTAAAGGTCAGGGAAAATAATCGATATTGAAAACATCGCGGAAACGAGGCTAAGGTTTCTTTTTGTATGTCTGTGTCAAGAGTATGGTGAGTGTCATATATGGTCACAGTCACGAAATGGACGTTCGATGCGGCATTTTACCAAAGGGGGAAATCGTTTCTGATTTTAAACCAAGCACCCTCCCATTTAGGTCAAATTTCTTTCTTTGATTTTATTTGATAAACGCTTCAAATAAAACATAAAACATACAAACATAATATTTTAACAGACTTGACAGCCCAAAATGTTCTCAAAACAGGGAAAATAGGGTGATTTTTCATGAAAATAAGGGAACAGTAGCATGGAACATTCAGAAAAAAAATATAATTAATGTGATAATAGATGACTTTCAACCAGAAAAAGATGAATTTTTAACCATTACAGACGAATTCTCAACAAAATAGGTAAATCCTCAAACAATACAGACAAACTTTTCACTAAACAGTTGCATTTTTCACCCTAAAAAGATAAAATTACCACAAAAAGAGATGAATTCTCAACCAAAAAAGATTGTAATATGAATTAAAAAACAAATTAATTTCAACCAATAGTTGACTTTTGCACCGAAATAATAGAATCTTCAATCTAAGCAGGCGAATTCTCAACATAACATTTGAATTTTTAGACAAAAAAAAAAGAATTTTCCATTAACCATTTCAATTTTACACCCGAAAATTATCAACTAATAAGTTGCATTTACAACTAAATAGTTGAATTTTCAGGCGAAAAAGACGAATTTTCAAAAATTAGTTCAATTTTCAACCAAATAGTTGAACTTTTAATCCAAGAAGATTAATTTTTTAGAAGACAGTTTTATTTTCTATCCAAAAAGACGAATGTTTTAAAAAAATTAAATTTTCGGCTGAAAAAGATGACTTTAACAAACAAGGTAATTTTTTGAGAAAATAATTCAATTCTCATCGAAATAGTTTAATTTTAAACGAAAAGGATGGATCCTCAAAAAAATGTTTGTTTGACAATGAAGTTAAAGTTTCAACCAAGTAGTCAAATTATCAATAAACCAAAAAATGTAATAGTTGATATTTAAACCAAAAAAATTTAATTTTAAATGAAAAACAGTTCAATTCAACCAGAAAAGACAAATTTTCAACAAAATAGGTAAATCCTTATCTAAAAAAGAATAATTCTTAACCTAACAGTAGAAGTTTCACCAAAAAAACATCAACTTTCCACAAAAAGAAATAAATATTCAACCAAAAAAGATTTTTCAACCAAGAAAATGTGAATATTAAAAAATAAATGTTAGTTTTCAAACCATGGTTAAAATTTCTATCCTAATAATAGAATTTTCAACCCAAAAAGATGAATTTTTAACAAAACAGTTGAATTTTTTAGCGAAAAAGGGAAATTTTTTACAAACTATTTGAATATTTAACCCGAAAATATGAATTTTCAACAAACAAGTTAACTTGTAACTATATATTTGAATTTTTAACTAAAAACGATCAATTTTCAATTAAAAATAGAATATCTGAATTTGCAGTTGAAAAATTGATTTTCAGCACACAAAAAAAAAGAATATTTAACAAAATAGTTACATTTTTTAACCAAAGAGATGGATATTTAATTAATTCAACGGATTTTGAAGAAAGAATTTCAACTTTCGGTAAAAAAGTTTTATGTAATAAGTTTGCAACCAAGAAAAAAACGAATTTTCAACCTAATAGTTAGATCTTCAACCAAATAGTAGAATTTTCAACTAAAATCAATCAATATCCAACAAAAATTAGAATTTTCAACAAAATAGTTCAATCATGAGCCAATAAAATGAATTTTCAACAAAGTACCTCGACTACCAACCAGGTAGTTGAATTTTCGACGAAAATTTCCATAAAATAATTGTTAACTGAAAATTATCAACTTTCAGCCGAAAATGAAGTAACTAAATTTTCAGTTATGCAAATTGATTTTCAACTAAGGAAAAAAAAGAACTTTCAACAAAAAAGCTAAATCTTCAACTATTTTTCATCTTTTCAGGAATTTAAAAAATTTGTATTCACATTTATATTTTCTGTGTGTGATGTCACATTCTGCGTTAACCCCTTCCCCATACATCACAAGTCGTCACAAAACATGTTACCCACCCCCTGGCAGTGTGACGTAGTTTTTGAACGGCGCCAAAACTTATTTTTCATTCATTATAAAAATTATATATTATTATTTTATACGATAATCAGAAAATAGTGCATATTTACATTTGCCTTTCATCCCTTTATAAGTTTTGAACATTCTTGAATGAAAAATTTAAGTAGCAAAAATTGATAAAGAGAGTTTTCCCTAGTCTGAAATTAGGTGAAAAAATCGCCTCATTAGAAAAGAATATGAAAGGGTAAATAAGAAAAAAAATAATCCTCTCTCGTTAAACTTGGCATGACGACAGCTGTCCAGCTGTTTTCTCTCGTCCACAACTTTTTAAGAAGAATGTTGTGACATCCCAAATACGTGCAGGTGAAACGATCAGTGTTACTGAAGGAACTTTTTGAATTTTTTAAGATTTCTCAAAAGTAAGAGCGCACGAAAGTCGATTTTATAAGTTATTTATAGTTTTATCTGACGTTTCGAAACTTCAAAGATGTCCACGCTACACTTTTATTACCCATTGGCTTTTCATCGAGCGTTTAATTAGTTTGGACATTTTTAACTGAATATTTCAACAAGTAAAATATTAGAGGGAAACCCTTCAGTTTGCATTATCTAATTTCATAATTCGTGAAGAAAGATGCATTGAATAATAACTATTTGAAATAAAAAGAAGAGACTGACCTAATTTTCTTAAGTTTATTCGGTAACATTACGATGAGAGCCTGGTATACAAACAGGAAGCAGCTTATCAATAAATGATAGAGTAGATTAATGGCTTTCACTTCATTAAGTCAATTTTGCTAGTCATAGGTGTTTCCTACTCGAATAGAAAAAAGGTATTTGCTGACAAAAGCTTTCAAAGATTAAAGAAATTGATTATAAAAAATGACATACTGTTCATATGTATATTACCGGCTTTCAATAAGTAAATAGTAGGTGAAATATGAATCAATTTAATGACGGTGGGAAAGTAAGACACCTATCTTTAATCAGATCAAAGGTAAGCATGCGTTTAAACAGGAAGTCATGCGGGATATTTTTTAGCGGATAAGTTGACCTTTCTGAGGCAAATTTTTTGGTGCTCTATTTCAATATTAAGGAAGTTCTCGGGCCAAAAATCAGATATTAAAAAAAATAGTTTTTCTGTGACTTTAGGAATTAAAATAATACATCTGATGACGTTATTTCAAATAAAAAATATTATTTCTAATGAAGAAATGTTAAAACTTACAAACATTTATTTCAAAAATGTTTTTCTGCAATTGAATTTTTTCTTACTATCGCTTCTAAACAATTTTTGAAAAATAGTTCAATTTTATTAAATGTCGGCCTATTCTTTTAGGGAGCATGCTCCACAACTTTATTGTTTCCAATATAAAAAATAAATTTGTATGTAGGTGATATTGAAAAAAAAAATTTGTTAAAGAAAACATTTTTTAAGCAAATAACTATATCAGAAGATTATTTACTTATTTTCAAAATTGGAAACAGTCCACATGCAGGGAATGTTTTTCCCGAAAATTTTTTTTTGGCATGACAACTACCTTAATCGGAAATTATCACAGAAGAATATGTGCACTTTGAAAATTAAAATTTTATACACGAATTACGATTTGAGGGTCAAAGTGATTCTTGCAGAATATAGTACTTTAATAATCAAATTGCTGCAATTTGCCTTAGATAAAATTAATAAAAAATTACACACAAAAATTCGGACTTTAAAAATCAGGTTCCTTTATATCAAAGAAACAGAAGTGTTACAAAAAACCTTCACTAAAAATTTGTTCTCCTTGCTCTTTTTGTTATTTTGAGCAGAGAATCTTGAAATCCAAAAAGAAAATCGATTTTTTTACTATGATAATAAAAGAACTTCTAATTTCAAAAACACCCCTCCATAATTGAGAGCAAAATTTATGCTTGAAAAGTCTTTTTATTCAAAGTGAGGTTCTAGAAACTTAAAAAAAAGGAAAGGTCTTTAAATTGGTAGTATTTTTGTAAACAAAAAGATTCCTAAAATTACGAATTGCTATATTCGATGTAAATTTCTACCACAAACCTGAAATTGATAACACTTTTCAATTTTGAAAAACAGTAAGAGACATAAAGAAGCACGTATCACTGTGAGGAAGAAGTGCAATTTTTGATTGAATAGAGTCGTATTTCTTAACTGAGGCTGATTAAAAGAAATTTTATATTTGCGCTACCTAATTTGCGCGATTTATCGCTTTTACTTAAAAAAATTGATAGAATTAATAAATTCACTTTCCATAAATGGAAATTCTTTTCACAAATTAAATTTCTTATCTTCTTTTCATTGTTATAAAAAAATTAATAGATAGAATAGTTTGCTGCTAAAAAGGAATATATTCTGTTTTAAAAATGCAAATTAAGTAACTTTTTAATAAAAATAGTCTATATGCAACGAAATTTGTCATCGCAATATTCCGACGTGATAAGTTATTAATTTTACTGAATTAAAATTCAAAATTTCTGACGTAAACATGGTTTAGGATAATTAATCATTTCAACTTTATATAATTTGGCGATGAAAACAGTATAAATATTTTATTCAAACATCGAAAATGCAGGAGATGCTAGTAATAGTAAATAATACTGTAGTAATAGAATAATTAATTTTTTGTTCAAAAATGATCCTCGGGAGACCTTCAAAAAATTAAAAAACATTCAATTAAAAAATACAAAATTGTAATCGGTTCAGAGCCAATGGTATTCTATTATGTCGCGAATTTTTGCCCGTTCAATTTATTTTTCTGAAACTTCTTTTTAATAAACTAATTTAAATATAAAGGTTAAACATTTTAAAAAAGGGAAAGAAAATGTATTAGCCCACGCTGTCTGGCTTGTCGAAGTTTGTATTGCAAGAAAAGTTGCTTTTCAAAAGTTTTGCATGCTTATCGTAAAGCCTTCTTCCAAACAGATTGAAGCGCCACCCGTATTTAATGAGGATCTTATGAAAAATTAGGAAAAAAGCTTTTTCTTTAAAATACAAACCTTTACAGGCCAGATAGCGATAGATTGATATGTTTTCTTTCATTTTCCAAAATTTTGACGTGGTTTTTTACTTAGTTTAAAAATAAGAAGGCGGAAAATATACACAAGGCGCGGTCGGTATTCGTGACATCATAGAAATATTTTGTATTAAAAAATAATACAACGTGACATTTTTAAACCAAAAATTCTATTACTTCACTCTCTGTGCGTCTATCTGATAGGAAAAAACATTTTATTAGGAAAAATAAAAGCATTTTGATCAACTTCAGTTTTTTATGTGGGTACAGAACTATTAAGATTTTAAGAATCATCTCTATATTACATGGTAACAGAAGTTTGGTAACTATTACTCTTCTAAAAATAATACTCAAAAAATGAACCCATTGACGAAGTGGTGATTGCCATTTGCGAATGGTACTGTAATGAAAACGAAATTACTATTTTCGTCAAAATTCCAAAGACCAAAAGCATAAGATCCTCTAAAAAGAGATACTGCAAATCCTAAACAAATTAAAATCCCTCAAGCTAAAAACTCTCACAATAGGCATCAAAAACTCATTTAATTAAGTTTCAAAAGTTATCAGACAGTTTCCGATATTTCTTGATTCAGATAAAACTTGAATTCTTTTTTTAATCAAGCCAATGGGTAACAATTGGGCCATAGCACCAATACCTGAATGATTGCACTTTTTCTGATTGGGATGAGCTTGGCAGTTAACATGATGCTCCTGGGAGTTCGAATAATGATGATGACCATATTGAGATTGTTGATTGATCGGTGATTTTAGGACACTTAGCACGAGGTCTTCATGGGAGGGTACGATGCGGGTGAGCTGGCGACTCTGTCTAAATAGGGTCTCCTGTTCGCCGCGATTCATCCTGAAGCCTAGGCGACGATTGTGCAGGTAAAATCCGGGATACCACTCTCGTCTGCCTTGTTCAGGAGCACTACCTAGGATAACAGCCTGCAGCATCCCGGATTTTTCTCGGCCAGTCTTCCAGGACCAGAGTTAATTAGATTTATCAACAGGATGTTCATCAGCAGGATGTTTTTCACCAGGACCAGTTTTTCCATGGTCATGGTCCAAGGTTCACCAAAGATTCTTGATCTTCCGGTGCCTTCCCTCAAGTTAAGATCGAGACACATTGATCCCTTCTGTTCAAAATCTTCGCTAAAAATCGTTTGTGCAGATCTTGCTCAAAACCCTTCTTCTGAAAAAAAAAACACGAATCTCACCTCAGTATTTTCTTGAACAAATCACAACCTACAGTTTTTAGCGCCAGTCTCGACGACCTGGATCGCATTCTCGAAGAGTCGGGCTCTACCACACGCGGGGATTTCATCTACGTGTCAGTTTCGAGGGTCATTTTAATCGTTAATATCAGTTGTATTAAAGATTTATTAGCTATCTGAATATCACGCATCTTGCATCAGGATTCCTTTCCTTGATCACCCTGATAAAAAAATAAAAGTGTAATTATCATGTGGAGCGTAGGTTCAATTCCTGAGTGCCAGAGATCGAGTACAACTTTGGATCTTTGCAAGTGACATTCCTGGATCCTATTATTTTACTGATTTGGGGAATGATGCAGGGATTAGGATCAGTATTCCTTAATAATTCTCTCAGAAGGTTATTTTAGTGTTTATCATTTTTAAAATGAAGATTGCTGATCTCGATGTGAGAAAATTTCGGAGACAATTCCTTAAAGTGGATCAAGATTTGACCTTCAAATCGAGAGTTTGGTACCGTGTTTAAAAATCGGAGGGTTCTCACGTGGTGCGCGAAGGTCGCGCAATCCTCACTGGGCGAGAGCCCGCAACCAACTGTGGATATCGGCCATCTATCGCTAGTTCAGATTTTTACCACGCTCGTGCTGGTTTCGTGGGCGCTACTCGTGACGGATTAGAATTTCAGGAAATGCTCATATATTCGACGCATAGAAGAGGATCGAAATTCTGACTCTTCTGTACTTTGTTATTTTTTATTCGTATTATTTCTCATAATTTGTAACTTTTTATTTATCCTATTTTTGTTGAGATAATAAAAACGCTTTAAACACTGGAAGGGCATCCTGAAAAGGGGTGTAAAAATCAGATAACAGATCACAAAAGGATCTTAGAAGAGATATTTTACATCAAACATAGAAGAGATTTATTTTTGTGTGGATACTCCTTCCGTCACCCGTTATCCTTTATTTGCATCCTTTGTCATTTATCCTTTATTCTACAGATCGATTTGCACCCTTCAAAGGGATACAATCACTTATTTCTTTTTGGGCAAAGCCCATTTTAAAACTTATTCATCTTCATATTTATAAGGGTTGGTTAAAAATAAAAAATTATGGAATTTCAAATCGATACATGGCGTAAAAGGAGCGTATTTGGATTCTCGAGAAGTATAATTAATTTGAAATCAATAGATATGCAGCTTTGTTTGTGAATTTTCTTAAGTTTTAATATCTTTTTTACATTCTGGCAGGACCAAGAAGTCTTCCAAACTTTTTTCGGATTTTAAACATTTCACTGGAGATAATTCCTATTCAATTTTTCCCTGTTTTTGGAACAAAATCCTAATGTCGATGTAAATAGAAGAATAAATTTTGTGAGCACTTAAAAACTTTACAGTGACAAAAATGCACTAAGAAAAAAATGGACAAGACCCAGATATCGAATTCAGAAATACAGCCAATTTTAAAATTATGATTTTGGTAATAATTAAAATAATCTTGACAAATTGTGGTTTCAAAACTTAACTGAACATGTGTGGGCTTTCTAAGAATATATATATATAGGAACACAAGTGTATAAACACTAGTGTATACAAAT
>CAKNYM010053515.1:525282-550174 GCA_932195095.1 Andricus curvator | reverse complement strand
TGAAGATTTGAAAATTCTATGTACGGTTATTAGTAGTACGCAAAATGGCGAACAAAATATCCTAATGACTTTTCGTGATAAAAAAAAATTACTGGAGTTATAGGATTTTCAAAATTCCAAAAAACAAACGAAAATGAACATTTTAGGCCGAAAAACGCATGATATGAAAAAAACTCAGGATGAGAAAAACGTTGCTTTTTGAACACCCTATAATATTTTCATAACAGTTTCTTGAATTTTCCGAAAAATCAAAAATTCAAATTTTGATCGGATAAAAAAATAATGAAAAATCAAAAATTCCATTTTGCTGTCAAACTATGCAAGATACGAGAAAAGATCATTCCACCAAAATTATGCACCTATAAAAGATGAACAAATGTCTAATGACTCGCTTTTTGATATGACGCGTAGTTTTTGTTTTATTCGTAAAAAACAGCATTGAAAATAGAAAAATCAAATTTGTAGACGAATAACAGGAGCTGCGAACAAAATGACATGAACAAAATTTGTTCATCCAAGAAGGAGGTACAAATTTGTTGTGAATCATGTTTCGATAGGATGCGTAGTTTTTGTTTTATTCGTGAAAATAACATTGACAGTAAAAAAAATCAAATTTTTGAAAAAACAATGCAAGGTATGAAAACAGATAAATGAATAAAAATTGTGCATTAAAAAAAGGTTTACACACTTGTAATCAATTTTTGTTGTAAGAATATATTCAAAATGAAAAAAATAAACTTTTTTGAAAAACGGCACAAGCTAAAATAAAATTTTAACTGATAAAATTTGTCGCCTAAATTATATAATTATTTTTCATTTGAAATCAAATACAAATTTAGTAATTTGTATATGAAGAACATATAACACGAAGCACAAAGTGCGCGCTCAGTGTATTTACCAAATCGCGCGTCGTAAGTGCGCTCAAACTTTTTTGTTTCTATCATACGGTGCACAGAACCGAGCGTGGAACGCAAGGTTCAAATGATTTTCAAATCAAATATCGAGCGCGAAGCGCGAGTGTCTGGATGAGAATGTGTTCCTTAAGGTCGATAAAACCTTGAGTAAATAAAGTTCCTTTTCAGTCTAAAATAAAAACAAATTTAACAATCACTTAATATGTAGAGGTTTTGATAATTTCATAAGATTTGCAAACAAACTTTTTCTTTTCATCGAAGTCGAACACGAAGTTGAACAATCTAGAGGAACCGAGCGTAAAGCGCGATGTAGATACTCCCGAGCGCGTAGCGCGAGTTGAATGCGCGCTCAAACTTGCGAGCACATATGTCAATTACCCAGTGTTATATTAAAACCGTGGCTCAGTGGCACTGACGGGCAAGATTTCCTTGGGCAATTCTTCCCGTGATGCCCGGGGAAGGCTTGCCCAAGAAAGTCTTTCCCGTCTGTGGTACTGTGTTATTGGCCTAATATTTCACTGGGTAAATAATGCCCGGGGAAGGCTTATTTGTCATTGCCATTGTGACTTAGTCTTAATATTTCATTGGAGAAGAGATACCTGAGGAAGTCTTGCCTGTCCATGCCAAACTATCATAGTCTCAATATTTAACTGAAGAAGTGATGCCCGAAAACGGCTTGCCCGGCGAAGACATGCTTATCTGCGTCACTGTGCCATTGGCTTAATTTTTCACTTATGGAAGTGATGCCCGGGAAAGGTTTGCCCAGGGAAGACTTACCCGTGGATGCCACACTGACATGGTCCTTATATTTAACTGAGAAAGTAATGCCCGGGAAAGACTTCTCCGTCGATGGCACATTGTCATCGGCCCAATATTTGATTAGGGATATTTAATAAATGCATGGGGAATAGTTGCATGTCGATGCCACAGTGTCGTGCTGTTAATATTTGACTAGGGAAGCAATAGTATAAATCCTTACGTACGGACATAAACGTGCTCGATTGAGCATGCGATATCTGTACACGTGCACAGTCAGGCAAGTTGCATGTGTGCACATTGACAGTTTGGAAAGTGACATCTGCGCACGTGCGAAGTTGGGCAAGTGACGTCTGTGCACGTCCAAGTATACAGCTAATTGTGCAGAGAATTGTTGAGGTTCAACTCAATTCACCTAATATTGACGATTCTGAATACAATTTACAAAAATCTTTTTTTTCTTAGCGGAACCTCTAAATATCTTTTTTTCAAGATAAGAAGCATTTATTTTTCGGTGAATTCGAACAAATTTGAGGTCGATATGCATGAGAGTTCAAGAAAAAAATTCCTAATGCATTTTTGGACGACCCTCATGGCCACCCTGTATAAAGAATACAAATTTTATGCTGAGATTTTGATTTTGTAAAGCTGAAATGTCAGCATAAAAAAGCAAAATAATTTCGAATGGTAAACACGAATCGTTTTCGCTTATGCATTTCCGAACGAAGTTTGAGCTTCAAAATTCATTTTCCTCTCCATTATTCTCCTAATACAATGGCCAGCCGAGAACGCATATTACAAAACCGTAATAGAAGTCCGGTTATATACATCGACATTTGCATGTGAATTGCAAGAGCAAAATATTGTTATCGCAAAGTAGGTTTTGATTCAGTGAGGGAAAATCTCAAAGTATCGAAATGTTTGACAACTTAAAAATCCGTTATTAAACTTAAAATACTAAGTTTAAAATTTTTTTGAAAAAATAATTAATGATTTCGAATTTTAAGCATTTGAAATTTGAAAAATGTATATCAAACAATTTTAAATCCAAAACTTTCCAATTCAAATTTTTTTAGATTGGGTATTTTTTAGAAAAAAGGACAGAAAGAATTTGACCTGTATCGTGTCTAGATAAAAACATTTAAAATTGAGAAATTTTTTATCAAAAGCTGTCAATATTTAATAATTTTAGACTGAAATTTCAAAAATTGGACAAATTCATTATTGAGGAGTTGAAGTTGAATCATTTCTACTTTGAAGGTTCAAAATTGAACAATTTTATTTTAAATTAAATAAATTGAAAAAATAATGAATGATTTCGAATTTTAAGAATTTGAAATTTAAAAAATATATATCAAGCAATTTTAAATTAAAAACTTTCCAATTCAAATTTTTTTAGATTAGGTATTTTTTAGAAAAATTGACAGAAAGAATTTGACCTGTATCGTGTCTAGATAAAAACATTTGAAATTGAAAAATTAAAAATCAAAAGCAGTAAAAATTCAATAATTTTAGACTGAAATTTCGAAAATTGGACAAATTCATTAGAGAGGAGTTGAAGTTAAATCATTTCTACTTTGAAAGGTTCAAAATTGAACAATTTTATTTTAAATTGAAGAATCTCGAAATTGAATTATTTGAGGTCAAAAATTTCAAAATTGGAAAATCTTAAAACGTCTAAAATGGAATATATATATAGATTACAATTTCATAAATTATATCATTTGAAATTCAATGCAATTTTATATTTCGATGAAAGCGTTCAAAATTGAATAATTTAAAATTTTAAAGTTCTGATTTCAAATGATTCTCAATTCGCAGCGATTAAAATTTAACAATTAGAAATTGAAAACAAAATGTCATATTTCAAAGTAAAAGCTTCTGAAATTTTATAATTTTCTAATTGAATTATTCTAAAAAAAACGTTTCAAATAGAAAGTAATTTTAAATGGGGAACTTTAAGGGGTTAAACCACTGTAGAGTAGGAGAAAATAGGCATACTTCGGGAATTTTTTTGGGGCAATAAAGAGATCAATCGAAATTATGTAGAATGGGATTTATAATATTAGTAATGAAATGCAGACAATATTTTTTTCAAGTTCGTTCATGGCAAAATGGCGGCTGCGCAGCATTTCTCCGTCAGCGCCTTTTTTTTAAGGTGTCCAGAAATTGGTAACCTCACAAAATTAGGAAATTTTTAAACGAATATTTTCGATTTTCAACTTCTGAAACAAGACAACTTCAGTTTTGAGGTCTAAAAAATCAAACTACAACTATAAATTAATATTATAGGAATTGTAAAGATGATAAATGTGATTGATATTTATTCTACCATGTAGTATAAAGTTACATTTAAAGTAAGTGGATAGGTTTTTCTACTACTACTATTATAAAATATACAAAGATGAATTAATCAAGACTTCTTTTTAACCTCTTGCTGATTGTGTTTCTCTATAATTAGCAACGCGGAAAGCTTCGACATTCAGTCTGCTCAATGATTTCAACCGAATAATTGGATCGATAAAAGTTAATTCAGAACAGAAAAAGCGTTTTCATAAATACGAATTTTTATTAAATCTGTGACAAGCTTTATTTCATAAATGCATTTCATACCAGAGCGGGCATTTATTTTTATCTTTTTTTTTAATTGCGTTTAAGTAGGATTCTTCAAATAAAGTTCTTTCAATTCTTTTTAAAAAACTCTTTGTCGATCGCTGAACTTTGCTGAATGTATATCTAAAGTAGTAAAACAGCCATTTATGTGAGATTTATTGAGTCTCCAAGTTTTGAGGATTCTGAGTTCAGAAATTTGAATTTTAGGTCTTTAGAAGTAAAATCGATCGGCATAAAATTGCTTGTAACTGGCTCACAAAAATAAATAATAATTTTTTATATTTCAAAATATTTTAGTGTTTTCAAGAATACCTTAGAATCTTCCTAGAAATTTCTAGAAATTGCGAAAATCCCCTAGAATATTTCTAGACATTTTTCAAATTTGTAAGTTATTCTATTCTAGAATAGACTTCTAACAAATCTTTCAGGATTTTTCTGTAAAAAATTTATTATTCCAGAGCTAATGCAAAAAATGACACCCTAAAAAAGGGATCCCTATTTTTTACAGTGTAAAACCACCTGCAATTTTCCAGAATTTTCTAGGCGCACTATTACATTTTTCCAAATCTTCCATCATTTCATTTAAATTGTTCAAATTGTTCTAATTTGGGAATTTAATTATTAGGGAATTTTCAAATTCGGTAATATTATAAACTATTCGCGAATTTTATAATTTCATGAATTTTCTATTAAATTTTTTTCACGATTTTTACAGTGTCGGGAATTTTCTTTTTCGGAATTTTTTCTCCAACAATTTTTTAAATTATTTTAATTCGGAAATTTTGAAATTGGGTGATATTATAAACTGTTTGCGCATGTCCGCAATTATTACTGATTGTTTCTCATAGCCGCCACTTTACAGAACGAATTCGGTAATTCCTCAAGTAAAGTTTTTGTGTGGATGACTTGCATCGATAGATTTCATTGAAATGGATCTAGAAACTGTTTAGATAGGTTTTTAGACGCTCATCCATAGTGGCCAAAACCACTTCCAGTGAAATTGTAGCTGATAACCTTCTCGAAGTATCTCAGAATTACGTTCTGCGATACTTTCTGCGAGCATATCGTAATATACTTTGCACTGGATGGCAATTACATGCAAATATAATATACTACATCCACATCGAAATGAATATATGACACTGGATTTTTATTGATAAACCACTTTCAGCTTGCCCCAGGACTAACGACGTGGGCGCAGGGGTCAGATCGCCCCATTTATTATTTTTTTTCACCTTTTTGAATTTGTTTTTTCCCATTTTTAGTTTTTTCGATTGTTTAACTTTTTTCTACTCGATATCCTTTACACCTTTATATCTAGATGTGCTACTATGCGAATTGTAAAACTGCCTGCTTGAGCCTTAATGCATATGAAGAGACTTCATGGACGTTTATTTTAAACTGCTCTCAGCATTTTAAAAATTCGCAGTGAATTGATTCTTTTGCTTGCTCTCACAATGAGCCTAGCGCAATATCATCTGACGATCGCAGATAATCCTTTAGATGTGTTAGGAGGATATGAATTTTCAATGTCTCCGAAATTTCAACGCTTTTAAAAGCATTCTGTGATTCAGTCAAATGAGAATCTATGTCTTTACGAACTTTCCTGGAACAAAAAGAGCAGTTAACTACTTCGTCTGTTGCCTTTAACGCAGTTGCAAAAGGCACCAAACGTAGAATTCCAATGTCTTCATAAATTTCTGGACCTATAAGTTTATTAGACGCCTTTAAAAGTTTTCAACATGCGTTTCCCTAAAAAATCTCTCCATGATAGTTTTTTAGGATAACTTTCAACTGTTTTGGCCACATCCCTTCTCTCTACATACAAGAGGAATTATACCATCCCAGAATAAATGATTCACAAGTCCTTGTAAAAGGTACAACACAGGAATTACGTATTTTAAAGAATATGAACGTCATCATCTCCATTGAAAAGGGGAGGATTTATTGTACTGTGACAGTGGTTAGTATAATTCTTATTTTTTCTTGTGCAACAAAATTTCTCTTGATCTAATTTTAGGTCTCCGTACATTTTTAATTGCATAGCCTGGTTAGAACTCGTGACATAACAACTATAAGCTGCATCAGTTACTTCATTATTAGGTAAGTCCACATGATTCCTAAGGTCTGCCAATGTAACAAAACAGAAGGGACAGGGGTACGTTGAGGTGACAGTTTGTTAAGTATTTATCATTAGTGAAAATTTGAAATCTGACACAAATTTAAACGTAATATTTCTGATATTAATCAGGTAAAATGAAAGATCAATGTTTTTGTAAGTTTTTCTTATTTTTTGCAGAATGCCCAACATTATGAACCTGCACACACTAGTCAAGTTACTTTTTGTTCCAATATTTCCACCCTCAGAATATAATACTCATCTCTTAGTTGGTACATCAAAATCTTCTTGTACATTTGAATCAATACCAATGCCATTATCCAATTCAGATAAATAGTCTTCGGGGAATATGAACATGGATATTTTGAGAAGGGCTTGGCCACCAACACCCATAACTTAAAATACGGATATTTCCCATAATATTCCGTTTCTCTATCAAAGCTTCTATGACTTCTTTAGCATCTGCCCAAACAACATGCCTTTTTTTTATGACTGCACAGCCATCATGGCATTCAAATTTATATATACGATGTTCGTAAATACTTTCCGATGTTCTTTATTTCACCGGAACATGTTCTCTATAGTGAGTTGGTATAGATTTTTTCCCAACATTGCATCTCAAAAAATTGGCTAATTACATCATGTAAGTGCTGATGCACAAGCATTCATTTGAAAATTATCCAAATTTTCCACTGAAAAGATAGGACTTTTTTATTTCTTCGCGCATAGAAGAATTCTTTAACATATGTCTTTTGTGCTCAACGTCAACTCAACATTTTCTAATTTGTTACAATTGCTGCGGTTGCTTTTCAAGCTTTTCTTTCTCTTCAATAGGGTGGCCATAACTTGATCCTGTTGCTTTTTAGGTAGTTTTTCAACAATTTTCGTTACATTTCCTTGAGCGATATTACAACTATGTGTTTTGCCTTTTCCTATTTTCTGAATGCAACTCTTCCAAAGTTGAAGAACATTGCTGGACCTTTCATTGTATACACATGTTAAAGGTTTCTCATCGATATTCGCAGATCTATAATCCATAATTCATAATAAATTTGACTTTCCAACTTTCTCTTATGACCTTGACCATTTTTATTTTTAAGTGACATTTGTATCTTGCTGTTAAATAAACATAACAACTACATATTCGAAACAGGACAAAAGTAAGTGATCGAAGTTTAATAAGCGGTAATTAAAATTGGCTGAAGCTGCACTGTAATAAACAAAGCTAAAGCTGATTGCGTGGAGACCTACTTTCAATCATCTTCTCGCTAAACATTATTATTATTATACCATTAAGCCATTTACCTTTCGGGGTAGGCATGACTTGCTTGGTTGGAAAATAGTAGTGTGCAGGTGGGTATATAGGTATAAGGTAGATAGGCATACAGGTGTTAGGTATAGATATTTTAGATTGATCTGGAGTTCTTGTGTGTTGCTGATCAATCTCTCTAGCGATCACCCCAGGTGAAGAGCCTCACAAAATTGTTATGTGTGGTTCCCCACTTGGGCCCATTAGTATCCAAGGTCTTTGTTTCAGGCGTCATTCACTCTATTGTCACTCTGTTTACAAACTATTTGTCGCCACACTTTTCTGTCCTGGTATACTACTCGAGCTTCCTTCACGTCCGTGCATTTTTTCATGCAAGCTCTTGTATTTCTATGGCTTCTTATGTCTCTTCGGATTAGTGTCTCATTCACAGATTTTAACCATTCTTTTGGCGGTCTACCTCTGGGCATTTTGCCATTCACTTTACCTTTATACACTTGTTTGGTCAGTCGTTCATCTTTCATTCTTTCAAGATGACCGAACCGTCTTAACTGATTTGCCGGACAGGAATAAGTAATAATCTTATATAACTAACGCATGGATATATAAAAGGAATACAAACATTGTAACATAGTTGTGGCTTCGAGATTATATCAAGTTTGTCACGAAACATTAATGTTTGCTGCAAACAGATTTTTTTGATACAAATGAAAATTCTCTCGGCCTTAAATTTGAAAGGAAATTCCATTCGAATCAAGAAAAATTCTTGTGAAACAAAAGGATATATTTCTCTGAGTGGTTGTAGAATTCAATTTTGTGATATTTCGAAAAGAGGGTCATCTGAAACTTCACTGTGAGCGGTTTTGGCAACTGTGAACAGTAATATAAATGCTATTTAAACAGTTTTTAGATCCATTTCAATCAAGCCTATCGAACCTAAAGGAGCATTGTGGCAAGGAGTATTAATATAAACAAAATACCGAACAGTAATTGAAATTTGGAAGTCCCAACTTCTAGAACCTTGTTCGAAAACTCTGGTTTTGAAATTATATTAAAATTCTAGTTGTTTCTAAGTGCATAAACAAAAAAGGAAAGAAAAGGGTGTTGCAAGAATACACCCAAAGAATACACCCGGACTAGAAATTACAGAGGGCCCATTAGAGACCTGTTTGTGTACTTGAGTTCACTCGAGCGCACACTTTGCTTGGTGCCTGCGGCACTTCATTTGTTAGAGAAGCTGACCTAGCTGAATTCGAGGCAGAGGCCTATTGTCTTCAAAGAGGCATCTTTGAACAAGACTAATTCTGTATCAACATGCTTGCATACTTGATTAGTGAATTTTCTTATTGCCAACGAGATTTGCTCATTGCTTTATGGCAACAATTGATGAACAAACATTTTTTTTATTTAAAACCCACCTCAGAAGAGATGTGTGACCTTGAAAACAATGCAGCTAATCAATTATTTTATTTAATTACAGACTTGCAATAAAATTATTCTGATTCATATACTTTATTGCCTCACGTTAAGCTTTGTCCGCATTTAAGAAAAAAAGCGGTCTTGATTTAAGGCTTGCGAAAATGACTATTAAATTTATTGCAATCAGGCCAAAATATTCATTTCTAACAACTATATAAAATTCTTATTTTTTTTTTTTAATTAAGTTGAACATTTATTATTACAATATTTATATTTTTAAATGGAAGTAACAAGTGGTGTTTTTTTTAATTGCATAAAGAGAAAGATATAAATTTTTTCATTTAAATAATCAAAAAATAAAATATAAGAACTGTATAACTCTTTTGTTATACAATTTGCAACATATAAAAATACATCACACTTTTACCATTCATTATGTCAGTAGTATCCTTAGCATTACTAAAAGTCGTGAATGTTGAAAATACTTATTTTTTCATATTCAAATAATTTTTAAATAATAATATATCAGGTTGATTTAAATAAATGTGATACTCAATTTCAATAAAAACAAATTCAATGAAGAACGTTCGGATTCCGGTCCACGTAACGCACGTTGTTTTTTTTTAAAGCCATTTTTCTTGAGAATGATTGAAAAGTGCATTTTATTACTTGAGCATGTTACAAGTTTCGTAATGATCTATTACTTGGAGTAGTATGAATCCAGACGAAATTATGAAGGGTAAAGCTTCCCCTTGTCAGTTCTTGAATCAAGGTAAAACATTAGCTTTTTCAAAAAATTAATGATTCCAATTCCGACAAAATAGAAATTCTAACTATTGTTATTTTTTGTGATTCATTGGTAGCGTGACAGAAGAAAAAGATTATATGTTTCATTCCTCGCGTGATAGCTAGCCAATGATAATTTCCTCCTAATGATCGATACAAATCTAGTTATTATTGCAACACGTGAAATCATGATTTATGTAAAAATGTAACGTGTAGTACAATTTCTCGTGAGTACTCGAATTCAGATCACATGCCGACGAAAATTTTGTATAATTTCCGACGAAGGTCTCGGGGAATCATGGCCAGGGGCTACCTGATTTTTCTGCCCAATTTTCTTCCAATTAGCTGAGTGGATTGAATGCAGTCACGCACGCTTTGTGTAGAGAGTAATTATTCTAGGATTCTATCCAGCCCAGAGGATTTGTATGTAACTCAAATAAAAATATTCAGCTTGTATTCAGTCTTTCCAATATTTGCAAAGTAGGCGCATGATCGAATAATTTTCCAGCTTTGAAAAATGTCGATCGTTATAAAGCTTCCAATTCGAAATTATAATCAATTTAAAGAGGTTTCCAATCCATGTTGCTTACTCGTGAAGATTTATTTTGAAGATCAAAGAATTTATGCGTGAGTTCGAAAGTCTTAAGAATTTGCAATGCTGTTCAATTCTTAAAACATCTTTATAATAAAACAGGATGGCCATATTTCAGGAAAAACCTCGGAATTAGAGGAAAGTCAGGGAATTTAAATGGACAGGGACAGTCAGGGAAAAGTCAGGGATTTGAAAGAAATCTTGCAAAAGTCAGGAAATTTCTATAAGAATAACTTCTTCTTTGAATAACTGTCAAAGATAATAAAATTAAAAATTTGAGTTTGAAATTTGGTTATTCCGTTTATAAAAGATTCTATGTAAAGAATGTTACAACTCATATTCTGTGAACTCAATTTTCTCAAACTTCAAAACTCAATTTTGTAAATAAAGTTCTGTGGCAACTAGAATAATGAAATTTCAACTGGGTTAGTTGATATTTTAGTTTAAATTAATTTTCAGCAACAGAAAAGACAATTTTGAAACAAAATAGTTAAATTTTCAACTGAAGTAGATACATTTTCAGTTAACAAAATTATTTTTTGACAAAAAAAGGAATTTTCAACAAAATAGTTATATTTTCAATCAATGAGATAAATTCTCAATTAAAATGATGAATCTTAAAACAAAAAATAACTTTATCACAAAAATGATTAACTTTCAACCAATTCGTTGAATTTCAAACCAAAAAAGATTAATTCTCAACGGAAAATGTAATAGTTGATATTTCAACCAAAGAAATTTTTTTTCAGTTAAAAGTATGAATATTCAAACAAAAAAGATCTTTATAACAAAGTCAACCAAGTCGCTGAATTCTCAACCAAGAAAGATAAATTCTCAACGAAAATTGTAATAGTAGATATATCAACCGAAAAATATTTTAATCTAAAATAAAAAACAGTTCAACTCAACAAAAAAGACGAATTCTCAACTAAGAACGATTTTCCCGTAAACAGAGAAAAAATTTGAACCACACTGTTCAATTTTCAACCCGGAAGAATAATCTTTCACTAAAAAGGACGAATTTTCAACATAAGACATGAATTTTGAACCAAATAGTTGAATTATCAGTTTGAAAAAATAATGTCCAACAAAATCGTTAAATCTAGTAATATAAAGCTACTTCTACAAATGGAAAATATTGATATTCATTCTCTAACTTGCATATCAAAATTCTCTGATAATACCAGGTTTTACAGATTTTCGGGCTGAGTAGAAACCCTGCAAATACTTTAGCTACTGATAAACTCAATTCGAAGTAAAATTGGCACCATTGGCTTTACAGCTATTGAAAGCTCTTCTCCTTTTTTTAGTTCATTACCCTTTTCGCAAAAGTTCTTTTTCAAGATCAATAAACCTCAACTTCTCAAACATCCCGAACAAAGTAAGAAAATTCTTATCCACAAAACCTTTAAAAGCAAATTGTTTTGAGCTCAACGACCCCCTATTCACAAATTTTCTCCACTCTTCAAATATAATTTTTCCCTAGATATGATATGAAATGTAAGATAAAAGTTGTCCAATTTTTTCAGCCAGACTTGACACGGCACGCGAAGGTTCAAAGCTCATGACCAACTATCGCATCCTGGAATCTTCATGGAAATTGCTAGAATTTTCTAGAATTATTAAGAATATTTCTAAAAACTTTTAGATTCCACTAGAATCTTCAAAAATTATTTAGAATTTTCCCTTCGGAACTTATAGCACTTACTATAATCTTCAATTCTAATTTATAAATTCCTAGAAATTAGGACCCTCTTTTCTAATGGTTTAGAAACTCCTATAAATTTTAGGAACTGCCTAATATTTCTTGAAATCTTACAGAACCAACTGGAATTTTCCAGAATCTTAAAAGGCAATTAAAATATTTTAGAATCATGCAGCATCTTCTGGAAATTCCCAAATTCCAAAAAATCCTTATAATCTTTCGCAAACATCACGATTTCGCAGTTCATAAATAGGGTTGTTACGATAGTCTGAATTCAAAATTCCAGGACATTTTCAGGTTTTCCAGGTCAACGTTTTAAACATTTGAAAGAAAACTTTTAAAAAATTTGCATTTCAAATTTGAACTCAAATTAATTTCAAAGCATTGTACTGTTTACAATCTAATTTCCAGAAAAATTCTTGTACATACATAAAATCATTAATCGATTAAAATGAATAATAAAGAAAGTTAAAAGGAAATGGAGATAAAAGCAACTGCAATGATTACAGAGGTATCAGATCATTAAGTACCGTAACTAAAATATATTCAAAAATACTTATTTGTAATTAAAAAAAAACATCACGTGCGTCCTGAACTAAGACCCAAGACAGATTTATGTGTAAGCATTTCCGGTAAACGTTAACTGAAATTGAAATCTTACATAAAGCAAATAATAACTCACGTAGTTGTAGGAGTATAAAACTTTATTTTCTCTTATATGTAATGTCGTGCAAAAGTTTCCCGACATCTATTTTCCAATAGGTTAAACAAGCACCCTTGTTTTAATAATAATATACTTTAAAACAATTTTCTTCTGTATAATTGAGAGAGGGGGAGAGAGGGGGAAAGAGAAGAATTCTGTGCGAAGTCGAAAGAATAACTGAAGGGCTCCTTTGAGTGGGTGAAGAGAAGCAAGCCTCCGGTCTCTGACACACGACACAACGCGTGTGAGAGTCTTGCATTACACTTTCGAGCCATGGTTTTACTCGACTCAGGCGCGACTCCCCATATCAAGTTCTAAGATGTTTACACATCAATAACAGAAGAAAAGATATGTGAAGTCCAAAGTGGATTTATGCCAGGAAGATCATGTACTGATCAAATATTTAGCTTAAGACAGCTCACAGAAAAAAGTTTGAGAGTGAGAAAAAAAGTTTTCTGTGCATTTGTTGACCTAGAAAAAGCAATTGACAAGGTCGATAGAAGTGAACCTTGGGAAGTCCTGAAGGAGTTCGGAGTCAATGGATGACCCCTACAAACAATAAAAGCAATATATGCTGGAAGGAAAGCAAGTGTAAGGGTCAATGGGAAACTGAGTGTCTGATTCGATCTTATGTAAGGTGTTAGATAAGGATGCGTTATGTCCTCATGGCTATTTATGATATTCATGGACAAGTGTCTAAGAATAGCCCTACTCGACGAAGAAGGTGTGGATCTCGCGACAGTGATGGTACGTGGGTTAGCTTCCGCAGATGATAAGCTTGTTATGGCAGAGTCAATCAAAGACTTGCAAAGAATGTTTAATAAATTGAATACAAGCATGAGGAACATGGGCCTCAAATTTAACTTTGATAAAACAAAAATTATGGTGTTTGAAGGAAAAGGTGAGAAAAGAATGTGCCACATTGTTCTTTATATTGCGAGAATAGAACAAGTTGATACGTACGTATATCTTGGTAGCCTATTCACTAGTGACGGAAAGATAGATAAAGTGTTAGATAGGCGTATAAACGAGGGTAAGAAGGTTATCGGTTACTATTTCTATTTCTTATTTTTATAAGTAGGTTCTATTACTATCGGTTATTTCTGTGATGTATGGTAGCGAGACGTGGATTTCCGTAGAATTCCTGCGCATGATGTGCGGCAAAACACTGATGGACAAAATGAGTATTGGAATAATCCTCAGAGAATGTGGCGTAGAGGAGACACTAGTTGACGTATGTGAAAGAAATTCTTTGAGATGGTTTGGGCACGTTGAGTGAATGAAAGATGAATGACTAACGAAACAAGTGTATCAAGGTGAAGTACATGGCAGTGTGCCCAGAGACAGACCGCGGAAAGATTAGTTAGAATGTGTAAATGAGACCCGAATTCGAAAACACATAAGAAGCCATAGAAACACAAAAGGTTGCATGAAAAAAATGCATGGACGTGAAGCAAGCTAGACAGGTATATCAGGACAGAAAAATGTGGCGACAAATAATTTATAAAAACAGTGCCAGTGGAGTGAATGACGCTTGAAACAAAAGACCTTGGTTACTTATGGGCCCGAGTTATGAGCTTCACATGATGACTTTATGAGGCTTTTCAATTGGGGTGATCAGTAGAGAGATTGATCAGCAACCTGTGTCGGAGCAGTGTTGCGGAAAAAACGTGTTATTTAAATGAGTCACACGGGAATTCTAGATCAATCTAAGAATCTATACGCGCTTCACCACATTACTCCATTCCTCACCAAATGAGAATAATAATAATAAAATAATAAAAAAAAAAGTAACAGGTAGTACGTTTCCCCCGCTCACTCAAATCGTTAGAACCCGTAAATTAATCAATTTCTATTGATCTGCAGTTAGAAAATAAGCAAAAAAATACTAAAAGAATGATTAAAACTTCGAGAAGGGATATTAGGATATTATGAGGGATATAAAGGCAATTACAAATTTTCAGGTTTTCCAGGTTCCGTAGCAACCCTGATAAATTTAAATCAAAACCCTCAAGTTTAAATGAAAAACTGAAGTCAGTCTTTGAAAAATTCGAACAAATAGACGTAGAGGATTTAAGGCTGTAAATAAAAAGAGGAAAAGATTCCTAAATCTTAATTCTGTGCGTTTTAAGTATAAAATTTTAAGACTTTTTCCAAAAAACCTGATTTGCAAATTAAATCAAAAGTCTAGTTGTTTCTTAGGGAATAAGATACATAAAAAAATGGAAAGAAGATAAAACCAGTCCAAGGCTCATGAACCACCATCCCAATTTTTTTAACAGATGGATCGTGAAAATCGAAGCAAAGTGAATCGGAAAATAAAAAAAGAGACAAAAAAAGTGTGGCTGTAAATTGCACACTAGATAAAAGAATCACTTTGGAGTTGCGTTGGCCAAAAGAAAATCAATATTAGTAGGGTCGATAGCAGTCGGCAAGGCCGCACTATGACCCTTATACATTATAAATGCTGAATGGACGCGGCTTATGGAACGTATCTCTTTGGGACAATTTATTAAACAGGAACCCTCATCATGTATGCTTTACCGGCACGCACAAGTTATACGATTCACTGGACACACGTTCCGAGTTCAAAAAAGGTTCCGGAAACGTTTTTTCACAGAGCAAAGTAATTGGGAGCGAAACATTTACTGAAAGCCAGTAAATCATAGTCCAGAAGGAAGGTAATAAAAATAAAAATGTAATTGGATTTTTTCTGAGTCAGTTTAGGAAAAAAGTGATTGACGCAAAGAATATTCATTTATTTTAATTTTTTTATAAAAATTAGATTCGAAAAATAAATTGTGTTTTCTTTTAATCCATATGCATTCATTCTCATATAAGTTACTGTATACAAAATTAAATCTTGTCATAATTTGAATAAAAAATATGCTAAAATTTCACGAATAATAAAATGCATGGGAAGTGCTGCATTCGAGCGAGACGATACGAGAATCAATCAATAATTTACTTTATCTGGCTTTACCATACGATACTCTAATATCGTCTTGTCTTATTCAATCGAGATTCGTAACAAAATGATCGATTATAAGACGTCGTCTATAAACTACTTTACCAATTTTAGGCTATTTTTGACCTCCCGTGTCCCCTCGTTGTCAACCGTAGTTTTATCTTACATCCCCCCACCGAAAAGTAGCGTAGAAATATTTATTGAATTTTCAACATTCAAAATTATTTTTCTTTCCAAAAAGACGAATTTTCAACAAAATACATAAAAATTTTTACCAAATAGTTGAACTTTGTCTTATAAAGGATAAATTTCTAATCAAAAATAGAATAGTGAAATTTTCAGATAACAAAATTCATTTTTATCACTTTTATTAACCGAAAAAGACGAATTTTCAATAACACGCATGAATCTTCAACTAGAAAAGACGAATTTTCGAATAAAAAATATCAATTTTCGACCAAAAATCAAAAAAATTTCCAACAAAATAGTTATACATTTTCAACCAAAGGATATGAATTTTTAACTGAAATGATGAATTAAGAAAAACGGATTTTCAACAAAAGAGTTCAACCCAAAAGATGAATTCTTAACCCGAAAGATTAACTTTCTAAAAATGAAATAGTTACATTTTCAACCAAGGAGGTAAATCTTTGAAAAATATATACTTTTTCCTGAAATTGTTTAACTTTTAACCAAGCAGTTGAATTTTTTACTAAAAAAGATTAATTTTTAACTAGATAGTTAAATTTTCAAGAAAAAAGATGACTTTTTCATAAAGGACGCTTACAATTTATTCAAAATCCATAAAAACCTTTTGGAATTTCTTGCAGTCTTGATCCTTGCGAATCTTAATCTACTCTTCTCGAATATTTTGAAATTCTTTGAAACTCCTTAAATCTTCAAAAATCCTACCAAATTCGTTGACATCCCTTCAAATTTATGATATTTATTGGAATTCTATGTAATCTTTTAAAATAACTTAAAAATCTTGAAATCCTTTGATATTCTTTTCATTATTTTAAATATTTTGAAAATGCTGAAATCCTTAGAAATCCTTTGAAATAAAATTTAATTTATTCCGTAAAGTATAAATCATTAGAAATCCTTAAAATCTGTAGAATAGCTGCAAAATTCCTTAAAATTCAATGAAATTTCACTTATTTTTCAAAGTTTTGTAGAAATCTCTTGAAACCTTTGCAAATCATACAAAGCTATTGAAATCACTTGAAAGTTTCTATATCTCTTGAAATCCTTTAGAATTCCTTGAAATTCGTTAAAATCTTTAAAAAACGTTATCGAAAAAAATCGTTGAAATTCCTAGAATGCTTTGAAATCCCTTGAAATCCTTGTAGATTCAAATAAAATAAGTAAAATATAATCCTTAAACCTGGTAAAATTCGTTGAAATAACTTTGAATCCCTTAAAATCTTTGGAGTCGCCCACAATACCTTAAAATTTCATTGATTTTCCAATGTTCAGCAGAATCCTTTAAAATCCCCTAAAAACTTTCAAATACTTAAAAAACCATTTAAAAAAGTAAAAATATTTTTGATATCTCTTGAGTATAATTTAAATGAAACTTATTCATTAAAGTCCGCTGAAAAAAGTTTAACTCCCTAGAAAATTTTGAAGCCCCTTGATATCTTTGGAGATTTAATGAAATCCTTGAATCTTGTAAAATTCCTTCACATACCTTAAACTCCCTTGAAATCTTTGGAGTCGCTAGTAACCCCTTGAAATTTGATTTATTTTCCAAAACTCACTCGAGATCCCTTGTAATCTTTGCGAAACCTACGAAACTCTGTAATATCCCTTTAAATTTTTATATCTCTTAAAATCCTTTGGAATCCCTTAAATTCCCTTGGAATCTTTGAGAAACGTACAAATCCATTAAAAAGTATAATTCATTTTAAATTAATTGAATATAAATTAAATCAAGCTCATTCTTTAAGGTTCTCTAAAAAAACGTTTCAACGTATAGAAATTTTACCTTCAATCTGGTAAAATTCCTTGAAATTCCTTGGAATACCTTGAAATCCCTTGAAATCTTTGAAATTGCAAAACATCTAAACTTCAGTAATAATATTTTGAAATCATTGGAAATCCTACAAAATTCTTTGAAATCTTATGATATTTCTGGAATACAGAAATGTTTGAAAATCCTTTCAATCTTCTAAAATCCTTTGAAATTCGTGGAAATATTTTGAAATCTCTTGGAAATAGATAAAATCTCACAAAATCAGTTGAAACATTTATAAATCCGATAAAAGGCTTTCGAAAGTACTAAAATATCTGGAAGTCCCTCGAAATTGGTTGTATTTCTTTGCAATCCCTTAAATTTCCTGATATGTTTGGAAATCTTCAGAATGCCGTAAAAATTTTCAGAGATCTGACGAAATCACTTAAAATTTACGCAAATTCTCTGAAATTATTTGAAATTCCTCAAAATTTCTTGAAATCCTATGAAATAAATCAAGTTTTTCCTACTGAATCAGCCAAAAATTGTACATAAATGTCACTTACTTATCATATTTAGTCATCCAGTAAAAATTGATGATTTTTTAAACAAATTAAATTAGCAAATGCACTCTATTGCTATTTTTAGAAGTATAAACCTTGTGTTTTTTAACGTAGTGAAGTATAAATAACTCATTTCTATACCTTTTCGGAGCTTACATAACAATAAACAATTTTCATTGTTAAAACAATTGTTTAAACACATTTTTATCATCTCAGGTACTTTTTGAGAAAAAATTGCCTTTCTTTAAAATGTTAGCAGCCTGTTATTTGGTTATGATTCTGTGTTATCGATCGATAACAATTGATAATTGTTTAAACAAAACCTAATTAATAAATTCATTTTTCGGCTAATTCTAAAAATAAAAACTTGGTTTTTTCAACGTAACCAATTATTGTTAATAAATAATTAAATTTTTTCTTTCAGTGACTTTTCTAAAAAAAGTTTAAAAATCAGTTAACAGTTGATTTTGTTTGTAAAACCAAGTTTTTCCCTTTAAAAATAGCCGAGAAATGCATTTGTTAATTAAGTTCGTTCAAAAAATTATTCAGTGTTATCGACCGATAGCACAGAGCCATTGCTAAATAACAGGCTGCTAAGCAGTGATGCTAATAGACCGCGACTTTTTCAACTGCGCAAGCGTTGCGTTGGAAAGGGAAAGCCACGCTATTGGCCGTAATACGCGCGCTTATTTTAAAAGCTTCAAATTCATTTTTATTTTCAAATCGAGAAATTATAATAATTTATGCTAATATGGTTCATATATATCACTGCAATAACTATAAGATCCATGATAATACCGTATTTTATTATTATTACTATGGAAAATGTAATGTACTTAATATCCGATTAAAATATCAAAGTTTGTCTAAAAATCGTAAATGAACTGCCCTGAAGTTCAAATTTTTTTAATTTAAAAAAAATCTTATTTTGACTAACGGTGTGTATAATGTATATTAAAATTGAAGTTAAAAAGTTCTTTTTCGATTTTTTATTATAATTTTTTTTCGAGGTTTTCTCCTCCTGATCCGTGATTTTCTGCGATAACAGGATATATCACGGTCTTAGTTGATTAGAAGCTATCAGTTCCGCTATAATCAACTCTGTGTCAAATAGTGTTAAATATATTTTTTTCAATCAGACTCTTACCCCGCAAAAAATATTTAAAAAAATCTAGAAGTCAAATAATATAAAAGATAAATAATAAAATCTAATATTCTTCCCTGAAGTGAAAAATAAAAAAAAATATCAACAGGATACACATTTTTAGACCTAAAAAATTTCATAAAATATATGTACCATATATACTATTATATTATATAACCTAATGCAATAACTTATAGTTATTGCAGTAATATATATGAACCATATTGACATAAATTAATATAATTTCTCGACTCAAAACTAAAAGTACCATTATTCCTTATTTTCAGTCCTTCACCATATTTGTGTAAATTTGAAGCATTTAAAATAAGCGCGCGTATTATAGCCAATAACGTGGCTTTCCCCTTCCAATGCAACGCTTGCGCAGTTGAAAAAGTCGCGGTCTATTAGCATCACTGCTGCTAAGACCTTGAAGAAGTGTATTTTGTTTTCTTAAAAAATGTCTATGATTATCATGTAAGCTCCATTAGGTCTAGAAATTGGTTGTTCACACTTTATAACGTTGGAAATACTAAGTCTTAATATCTGAAAATAGCCAGATAGCGCTTCAATTAATTAAATTTGTTTAAACAATCATAAATTGTTACTCCGTGACGAAATCCGATAGGTAAGTGATATTTACGTAGAATTTCTGACCGATTTAGTAGAAAAAAAGCTTGATTTATTTCATCATAAATACCTGCTGTACATAATTTTTTATAAAATTTGTTTATAAAATGAAAAATTATTCATTATCTCTAATAAATTCAATTGGATAACGGTTTTCGTATTATTGAATTGTTCAAATTTAGTACGAATCAATTGACGAAGAACTGCCAATCCAATAAATCAATTTTCACTCACTTATTTGTTTATAGCAAATTCAATAAATTTATAAACAGTTTCTAAAATATTAGACAACTTTTCTGAATAGTAACTTCAATTATTCTAGCTCTTTCAGATTGAATCCAGGTATTTTTTGCAAACCGGTACTCTTCTACACACAAAATTATTTTATTTTTGTTGATTAATAATTTTTTTTTTTTCAAAATCAGCCATGACAGATTTATTCAACATTTTATTAGCTTCAATTTAAAAAAAAGACTTTTGAATCGGTTGACAAATCGCTTCTAAATATCAATTTGTCCACAGACATTGTTTTTTCCCCACTGTGAGGTGTCCCGAAAAGTACCGCTTGATCGAAAAATATCAATTCTACACGAAATCTGCACGTTTGAGCACTTTAATCTCGTTTTTTGACAAATATTATTATTGTTTTAAAAATTATTATTGTTGATCTAGTGGATAACTATCACAATATAATTATCAATATAATTATAACTTCGATGTTGAGGGCGCGATTAATGGCGAGAAGGGGGAAGATGACAGTAGCGGTGAGGAGACGTTAGAGGCGCCGACCAGAAACGTGACGGCAGAGAGAAGGGAATCAGGCACGGGCCATGAACGGGGGAGTTTGGTCGAATGGCCAAAAAAGGTGAGCGCGACCAGCAGTGAAGGGGAAGAAAAAGAGAGGAAGGGGACGATGAATTGGAAAGGGACAAGGGAAACAAGAAAGTTAGGACTAAACGAAAAACAACAGAGAGAGATAGCGGGGATGGATGGATGTTCGAAAAACTGAAAACTATCATAAAAGGGTTTAGCGAGGAAACAAGGAAGAGATTGGATGACATGAATAGGGATGTGACTAGGCAGGGGAATGGTGTAAGGGGGGGAGTGACAAATGTAAGAGAAAAGTGGGAAGAGTGGGATAAACTCTGGAAAGAGGAGAAAGAGAAGGTATGGGGTAAACTAGAAAGCATAGAGAATAGACAGAAAAAGGAAGACGAAAAGACAAAGAGGGAGATAAAACAGTTGGAAGAACGGATAAGCAACTTAGAAATCAGGAATGAGCATATGTGGAACGAAATAGAGAGTGCGAAAATAGTATGAGGAAGTGATAACTTGCAAAATGAGAATGAAAGATTGAATAAAAGACTGAGTGAGATTGAAAGAAGATTGGAAGGAGAAGAAAGGGCGAAGAGGAAAAATAACATAATAGTTAAGTGATTGAAAGTGGAGTGATACAGGGGAAGCGGAAATCAAAAATCTTTTGATAGATATTGGTGTTCAGGTAAGGGTAGAATGAGTTACGAGAATAGGATGGACGAAAGAAGAAATTTTTCTAGTTAAAGTGGGGAGTGAGGAGGAGAAAAAAAATTATGGAGGAAAACAAATTATTAAGAGAAAGAAGGGAAAGAATTGAAGAGGATTTGAAATGTAGGGAGAGGAAAAGGAGATGGCAAATAGAGCAGAAGGCATGGGTAGAGAGAAAAAAGGGGCGCACAGTATGGATGGGGAGAGACAGATTATGGATAAATGGGGAGAAATGGTTCCGGGACGAAGAATTAGATGGAATAAGTAAAAAGGGAAAAAGAGTTAAGAAAGGTAGAAAAAAGGAAGAAGCAGAAGAGTTTAGAGATCAAACAGAGGGGTTGGCAAACGGCAAGGCGAAAGAAAAGTGAGGAGGATGGGTTGGCTTGTACAAGACACCATGATGCACCCGACGGTTGGCCCAAATATGGGCCAGCCGTTGGATATACTAGGTTTCATTATTTCAAAACGACCGAAATTTGGGTACGAAAAGCTGGATTTTTGTGTAGACATACCCATATTTGTACCAAAATTTCGGTACATGTAAACTAGGGTGGTTCTTATTTATACTTGGTGGATTTTTTTTCTCGAATTTCCCTGCTCTCACTCCGCACTTTTGGGTCTCCAAAGAAAACCCCGTAAGTGACAAATTTGAATTTTACGTAATAATGCAGTTTATTGACGCTTTTTGAAAGTTTGAAAAAAATAAATAATCATTAATCGATAATTTAAGAATACTCAGTCATTGTTTAACGAATATTCCATTTTTTAAACAATTTTAATTTGTTTAAACACTTAAGAGTATTTCCAAAAAGCAAAGTAGAACATACGAATATTTAAATCTTTCGAGAAATAACAAAAATAAAATATGTAGACAACAAAATTGTTTAAACAATTTGAATTTGTTTAAACATCTACGATTATTCATGATGAACAAATTAGTACTTGAAAATGTTTGAATTTTTTTCGAAAATTTAGTGAGATAAAATATTTTTCCTGTTTTTTTTAGGTAAAATATATACTTGATCAAATACGTATTATTTAAATAATTGTGAAATTATTTAAACAAATTATTTGATTGTTATCATTAATTATATAACTAATAAATTCTAGAAAATACGTTCATTTCGCGAGTTAACTGAAAAAAAATATTTAAACAAATTAAAATTGTTTAAATAATTGAATATTATTTAACAAATGACTTGGTATTCTCAAATTACCAGTTAATGATTATTTATTTTCAAAAAACTTTTAAAAAGCGTCAATAAACCGCATTATTACGTAAAATTCAAATTTGTCACTATGGGGTTTCCTTTGGGACCCATAAGAGTGGCTTAAAATTATTCAACCTCAAAATTTATTATTGATTCTTATTCTCTGACGAATTCTGGACAATATACTGAAACACAGAATTATTTGTAACATATTATCGCGTTTAAATATTAGATTTACAAAAAGCTGACTTTTTCCCATGTTAAATCAAAGTGAAATTTCATGGTCTTTGCGCCACCCCTAAATATTAACCGATTTTGCTCAAATTTGAAGGACATTTTTTTGTTGGGCATTCGAAAAAAACTGGGGGGTGAGAGCAGAGAAATTCGAAAAGTGAAAAATAAGAGCCACCATAATGTAGACGCTTCGTTTTTTTTTTAAAAAAAATTCTAAGTTCCATCTTTAAGATAAATTGTCAATGTTCATTTTATGTCATTATCAAACGTTATAAAATGGTCTAAAACGCGAAAAAAAATATAACAAGAAGAAAAATTAGTCAAAGTGGGCACCTAAAAAAAAAATTTTTGAATAAAATTTTTTGAAAAAAATTGTTAAAAAAAAGTTTGAGGAAAATGTTTGAAAAAAAATTGTTTAAAAAAAATTTTTGATAAGAAATTTTTGAAAAAAAATGTTTGATAACAAATTTTTGAAAAAAAATGTTTGAAGAAAAATTGTTGAAAAAAAATGTGTTGAAAAAAATTAAAACAAAAATTTTGAAAAAAAAATTGTTGAAAAAAATTGGTTGAAAAAAAATTTATTAAACAACAATTTTAGGGCTTCCGCCCGGGAATATTAAAAACTAAAAATTGTAATCGATTTAAATTATTTATTTAAAAAAATTTTAATTTATATTCCCGTTAACAGTTAATTTATTTTAGATCTACATGATGCCGCATAATAATACAAAAATTCATGAGAAAAAAGAGTTAACTAATTGTTTTTCTTAACTGCTTTGAGCTGTAGCTTATGAGGATGGTTTTTTCATTGGCTTTCAATTCTTTAGGTATAGAGTAATGCGTAAGACTCCCGACTGCTGGGCGATAGATTCAGTTATAGGTGTAGGTTCGAAACCCCGTAGCGTTAGAAATTTTATTTGTAATATAATGTTTAAAAATGTAATTTATGTATTCATTCTAAGCAGGACCATTAACATTTATAGTCAAAATACTCGCAATCAATTATTATTTATTTTTTGAACACCTATTTTGTGTATTTCCCAAGGTTGCCCAGGTGCGAATTGACCGTCGGCCCAAGGTTGGGCCGACATCATCTTAATAGATGGCCCATATATGGGATCAAATGTCGGGCCGACTTTGAGAAGTCAAAGGCGGTTGACCGTTATCATTTAGCTGGTTGGCCCGACCAGTGGCGCACAAAGTTGGACCGACCGTCCGACGATTGGCCCGACCGTGGGCCGACGGCAGAGGCTCCAGAACGTGGGATTTTTCGGCCCCCACCACGTTCCCATCTGGGAGCAATGCATGCAAACGTAGCGTGTCGGTGAGAAGACTCTGTTACGCGTTGCGTCGGCCATCCTCGTGTAAAGCCGAAAATGCACGAGCACGAACCCGTGTTTCGGGCCGAGCCGAGCTTGCCCGACTTCGCGATTCAGTTTCGTGGGCTATTAGGAGGTTTGGGTTGATTTTTGTTTTCAAGAATGACACCTGAAGGAAAGACTTCAAATGCATGTAATGAAGTCTCGAAATATTTTTTATTATGTCTTTCAGGAACGTATATGGGATTTTAAGATTAGATTAATAATATTTATCACTTTCAAGTGATTTCATTTTTTATTATTTATGTTTTATTTTTCAATCGATTTCAAATATTGCAAAGTTCAAATGATAATAAATAATTATCATTTTTAATTCAATGTATAGAATTAATTAAAATAAAATTGATACAATTTTAAATTATAAAATTAAATTAATTTTAAAAATTAAATTAAAATTGAATTAATTAATTA
>CAKNYM010053515.1:498410-515282 GCA_932195095.1 Andricus curvator | reverse complement strand
AAAATAAAGTTGTTCTCTTGGAAAATAACCAAAAATTGAAATGTCTTCGATAATTTAAAAAATATCACTACAGGTAAATTTAAAATATTTTTTTGTTTACAATTTTTTTGTTCATTATAAATTTTTTTCGGTTTATGAAATCTATGTATATTATCTTAATTTAGGTTATGTATTACCTTGAAGAAGGCCTGCAACAAGGTCGAAACGTACGTTATTTTAAATTAAAATTGACGAATAAAGTATGATTCTTGACAACTGAATCTACTATTATTATTTTTAATGGACCGTATGACCAAAATAACAAATTCTTATATGAATTGACTTCATTATTAATAACAACGGTCGTAAAAAATTTCAAAGTGTGGATAATATTCCATTCACTGAACATAGATAATTTGCCATCTAATTATAAAAAAAATTTAAATTTTAAAGTTTAAAGTTTAATAAATTGAAAAAATGACAGAAGCTTGGAGAATGTATAAAGAGGAGAAAAAAACTGGGCAAGATTATTATTTTTGTTATGTAAAAAAAATAAAATCTCACTAAGGTTTTATTTTTCTCCTTTTAATACCTTCTTAAAGTACCTGTATTTTTTTCAATTTATTTTACCTAAAAATTAAGATATCTTTTATGATTACCAGGGTCGCCGTTTTTTAACCATGGAAAAAAATTCCGAGACATTTTCCGGGATTTTCCCGGTTTGGACCCATTCTTCATGGTCAATTGAAATTCAACAATTCAAACTCCTATGTAGTTATGAAAACTTTCTCAATTAGAAGTTAAATTATTTTAATTTTAGGTCGTTTTAGATTAATGATTGTTCAATTGTTATTTATACATCCAAATTCAACACTTAAACATGAAAATTGCAAATGGAACAATGAAAATTTTGACGTTAAATGTTTAAATTAACACTATGCAATTTTAACAATTCAAGGCTTTTTCAAACAATTGAGTTTCAAATTGCACAGTCTTCAATATTTGATGTATAATTGCTCATTTCAAATGAACAGACAAATATTTCTCAATATTAGAGAATTGTCCTTTTTGGTTATTGAAAAATTTCAAATTGAATGAGTTAATTATTGAATATTTTAGACTGAAATAATACTTGAATAGCATTCGAAATTGAATAAAGGAATTTAATGTTGAATCTATTAATTTTAAGTTATTTGAAAATTCTTACAAAACATTATATGCTAATGGCAAGCCGTTTACGAAAAAGTCGATTCCCTCCACATTTTTTATGAATTGAAATGTTTATTAAATTGTCATGTAAAATTATGCAAACATAACATTTTTACATTCTCATTCTAATGAGAAGGTATTGGTTTTATGTAAAATTTGACATAGTCGGTTTTCATCAAATCTCCACGTTTTGAGGCCCCCTGAGCTAGAAAAAACGATTTTTACCAAGGTGTCTGTCTGTCTGTAGTCTGTCTGTCTGTCAGTCAGTCTGTCTGTCTGTCTGTCTGTCTGTAGCCACGATAACTTTCGAAAAAATGATCAGATTTGATTGAGCTTTGGCACACTTTTTTATGGCCGAAAAATAGAGAACGAGTTCGTTAACCAGCTATTTTGGATGAAAATCCAAAAAGTGAGCACATTTTGAAAATTTTTGAGACCACTTTTTTTGAAGATTTGAAAATTCTATGTACGGTTATTAGTAGTACGCAAAATGACGAACCAAATATTCTTATGACTTTTCGTGATAAAAAAAAAATTACTGGAGTTATAGCATTTTCAAAATTCCAAAAAACAAACGAAAATGAACATTTTAAGCCGAAAAACGCACGATATGAAAAAAAGTCAAGAGGAGAAAAACGTTGATTCGCGAACACCCTATACTATTTTCATAACAACTTTTTGAATTTTTTGAAAAATTCAAATTTTGATCGCACAAAAAATTAATGAAAAATCAAAAAAGCCATTTTGCTGTCAAACTATGCAAGATACCAGAAAAGATCATCTCACCAAAATTGTGCACCTAAAAAAGATCTACAAATTTCTTATCATTCACTTTTTGATATGACGCGTAGTTTTTGTTTTATTCGTAAAAAACAGCATTGAAAATAGAAAAATCAATTTTTTCAGACGAATATTACCAGCTACGAAAAAATGACCGAAACAAAATTTGTTCATCCAAGGAAGAGGTACAAATTTATTGTGACTCATGTTTCGATAGGATGCGTGGTTTTTGTTTTATTCGTGAAAATAACATTGACAGTAAAAAAAATCAAATTTTTGAAAAAACAATGCAAGGTACGAAAACATATAAATGAACAAAAATTGTGCATTCAAAAAAGACTTACAAACCCGTAATCAATTTTTGTGGTAAGAATATATTCAAAATGAAAAAATTAACTTTTTTTATAAACGGCACAACCTAAAATAAAATGTTAACTAATAAAATTTGTCGCCTGAATTACATCATTACTTTTCATTTGAAATCAAATACAAATTTAGTAATTTTGTATGAAGAACATATAACACGAAGCACAAAGTGCGCGCTCAGTGTATTTACCAAATCGCACGCCGTAAGTGCGCTCAAACTTTTTTGTTTCTATCATACGGTGCACAGAACCGAGCGTGGAACGCAAGGTTCAAATGATTTTCAAATCAAATATCGAGCGCGAAGCGCGAGTGTCTGGATGAGAATGTGTTCCTTAAGGTCGATAGAACCTTGAGTAAATAAAGTTCCTTTTCAGTCTAAAATAAAAACAAATTTAACAATCACTTAATATGTAGAGGTTTTGATAATTTTATAATATTTGCAAACAAACTTTTTCTTTTCCTCGAAGTCGAACACGAAGTTCAAAAATCTAGAGGAGCCGAGCGTAAAGCGCGATGCAAATACGCCCGAGCGCGTAGCGCGAGGTGAATACATAATCGAGCGCGAAGCGCGCGATAAATATATGATCGAGCGCGAAGCGCGAGATCCAACAGTCGCGCGCCCTAGGCGCGCTCAAACTTGCGAGCGAAGCGAGCCGCGCGCGAAGCGCGCCATGAGAATGTGCCCGCGAAGCGGGCAGATTTTTTACACTTTTTTTAAATCCAAAATTCGCTTCTTTCTTGAATCCTCAGCAGTCTAAAATAAAAGAACTTCAAAATTTCAGTATTCAACAAATGAAAATGAAATTTAAAAACGAATTTTTAACTGTCAAACATTCAACTGTTGAAGATTCAAGAAAAAAAGGGAATTTCCCATTAAAATAATAAGTGATAAAAATGTTATTTCTGCACAATTTTATATAAAAATTTAATTAATAAATATTTCAATTCATAATTTTTTGTTTGATTTGATTTTTTTTGGTAAACAGGTCGTCATGAGCGAATAATGTTTGCGATAATTATTAGTCATCCAATGGAGTCTCAGTAGGAAACTTATCAGATTGAAAAAATCTCAACTCTGACCATCGCCTTGTAAGTCTATAAAACTGAATTTTTAAATTCCTTAAATTCAAAATGTAATTTTATAATTTAAAAAATTGACAATTAAACTTTACCAAAAAAAAACAGAAATAAAACTTATATTGAATTGCATTATATCAGGTGATCCCTAGTCCAGCAGCCACCCTGAATTACTTGGCAAAGTTTCATTTCAATATACATATATAATTTTTCAGCGCGGGGATTTGGAACCGAATTGGAGATGATCGTTGCCCTCTATAAAAAAAATTATCCAAAGTAGGCGCTGTGAGTCCTCAAGAAGGGGTTTCGTGGCCTATTTAGACATTAGTTATCTCGTTCAAACCTCCCCCTCCCATACTTTCCTTCCTCTACTTGCCCTCCCAACACTTCAACCTTCGCTTCCCTTTCCTTCTCAAATTCTTCTTCAACTACATCCCCCTCTCCTTACTTTTCCAGCTCACACTCTTCTTCCCTCACTTCCCTTCCTTAGTCCTTACGTGTCCAGCCCCTAGTCACCCGCACTATTTTACTAGCACTATCCATACTCCCCTACTTATTCACCCCCCATTTCATCTTGCCAACGATTCCATAATTTTCCCTACTTTCCCAATATACATTTCCCCTCAATTCCCCTACTTTCCCTCCTACACTTCAAACTTCGCTTCCCGCCCCTTCCCCAGCTTCTTGCTCCACTACTTTTCCCTCTCCTCACTTTCTCATCTAGCACAATTCTTCCCTTACTTCCCTGCCTCAGACATCACTTCTCCTCTCCTACTCACCCGCAATATCCTACTAGTCCTACCCTCACTTTTCTTGTTTCCCCACCCCTCATTTTCTCTTACCATCCCTCCCATAATTTCTCCTACTTTTCCACCCCACACCTCCTCACTTCCCCCACCTCTTCTCCCCACGCTTCCCTTAATTCCCTCCCGTCATTTTCCCTACTTCCTTACCCCTCACTCTCCTTACTTCTTTACCCTCATCTTCCCTTATTCCCCTCACTTAGCCCCACTTCCCTTCCCCTATTTACTTTCCCCTCACTTCCCCTGCCATCATTTTCTCATTACTTCTCGTCCTTCCCCTTACTTCCCCAACTAGGAAAAAAGTACGACGGACGGATGGTCACCGGACTGAAATTATAAGGGTATCCACCCGGGGCTACAAAACCCTAAAAAGGAATTTTGAACCATCCTTAGCCCATTCAGAGCGACATCAAAGAATAAAAAAGAGAAAAAATTCAAGAAAAATAAGGAGAAAATGGGGAGATTGAGGCGTCAAGAAGTTGAAAGCATAGCTGAGTGGTTTGTATCGTGGGATCTATGAGGTCGGTGCACGCGCCTCGTCAACTTCAATATCACCGAGCTTCTTAACACAAATAGACACCTGATCTCATACTATCGAGAAGGATCGTGCTCTTTTGAATACTCCTTACTATACGGAGCATAAGCGCCTCAAAACGTCACTCTCTGGGTATTTTAGAAAAGAAATACTCAAATGGAAAACTACAAAGTGGATTATATAGGAAAGAGTATTTTATTTTCATTTTTTTTTTCAACAATCCAATCTAACCAAAATTAGCCTCATATCTCAGAAAAAAAACGTTTGCCTGAAGCAAATTTTACCATATCTACTATCCATTAACTATTAACAAGGGGAAACCGCAAATTATGAAGTTTAGTTTCGGTTTATAATTTTTTTAGTGAAAGCTCATTACCAGAGGAATAATTTAACAACGCAGTGATATGCATTTCCTCGCCGTTTACCTTAAAATCGACTTCGAAATATTTGCCACAGAGTTCGGCGAAAATCAATTCCGAACGGCCGGTAGCTCAGACAGTAGCATATCGGCTTTATAGTCGAAAGGTTGCGCGTTTGATTCTCGCTGCCTGAACTTTTTTGTATTCATATATTTTTTTATTTATGAAAATGTTTCCAAATATACTTTTTTTCAGTAATCTCTAAAAACTATGCAAATAATAATTTTTTTAATTTATTCTTTCACGCCAAAACTGACTTTTTTAACTTTATCATCTCTTTTGCAAATTTTTTTTCTATAAATGCTATTAATTTTTTTCATAAAATTTACCAATTTCATCTAAAATTAGAAATATAACTGCTTTGCTCCGACGCCCCCTTGCTCAGGAAAAAATCTTACTAAGATTTTTTAAGCTCAGAAAATAAAGTTAGTTAATAACAGTAAGTATTTTGTTTTATCATAGGCTTCACAATCATCCTGTTTCGTCAAAAATTCAACTGTTTTGTTAAAAATTCGTCTTTTAGGCTTGAAAATTCAACAATTTGATTGACATGTTTTCCTTTTTTGTTTTGAAAATTCATCCTTTTTATAGAAATTTCATCTTCTTTGAAAATTTAAATATAGGTTTAAACATTTATGCTTTTTGATGAAAATTCGTCTTTTTGGTCAGAAATAAATTTTTCGGTTGAAAATGCAAGTGTTTGGTTGCAAATTATTAATTTACATCAAATTAAAATCTTTTTTGGTCGAAATATCAACTATTAAATTTTTGTTGAAAATTGATCTTTTTTTGTTGAGAACTAAACTCATTGGTTGAAAGTTGAACTACTTTCTTTAACATTTATTTTCCTATTGGTCTGAAATTCATAATTTTAGTTAAAAATTCATCTTTTTGGTTGAAAATTGAACCACTCAGTTGAAAATTCGTTTTTTGGAATGAAACAAATTTTTCAACTGAAAATTTAACTGTTTGGTTCCAACTTCAACTGTTTGAGTGAAAGTGATCTTTTTTGTTGATAATTCGAATATTTTGTAGAAAATTCGTCTATTCAAAATTTTTTTTTAAATTTATTTTGTTAAAAAATTGTCTCTTTTGGTAAAAAATCAATTCACTTAGTTGAAAAGTTAAGTATTTGTTTAAAACTATATGTCTTTTGTTGAAAAATTCGTATTTTGTGGTAAGAAATCAATTTTTTTGTTAAAAATAAAACTTTGTGATGGCACATTATCAATTCACATAAAATTAAAATCTTTTTCGGTAAGAATATCAATTATCACATTATTTGTTGAAAATTCATTTTTTTAAATCGAAAATTCAACTCATTGGTTGAAAGTTAAAGTACATTCTTTGACATTTATTTTTGTTTTGTTCAAGATTCATAATGTTAGTGGAAAATTCATCTCTTGGGTTGAAAATTGAAGTACTATGTTGGAAATTCCTTTTATAGATTAAAATTAATTTTTCAACTGAAAATTTAACTATTTGGTAGAAAATTAAATTATTTGGTAGAAAATTCAACTGTTCTGTAGAAGATTCGTTTTAAAAAATTAAAATTTCATTTTTTTAAATGAAAATTTAACTATTCTTTTTCAGGGATAAAACTGATATTTTTGTTTAAAAATGTATCTATTTGGCAGAAAATTTATGATACTTGTTGAATATTCAACTATTAGGTTAAAAATGTATTAAAATGTTTAAAATGATTAAATTTTTTTTCTTTAGCGACGAAGATGTCTTTCCTTATTGAAAATTCAACCCTTGTAGAAAATTCGTCTTTTTAATTTGAATACTCATTCCTTTTGGTAAGAATGTCATCTTTGTTGGTTAAGAATGCAACTGCTATGTTGAAAACGATTTTGTTTTGTTTAAAGATTCAACTTTTTTGTTGTAAATTTGTCCTTTTTGTTTGATTCCAATTTTTGTTTATTTAAAATAAAAATCTTTTCGCGGTTCAAATGTCAACTATTACGTTCTTTGTTTAAAATATTCATATTTTTTGGTTGAACATTTAACTACTTGCCTGAAAGTTGGACTACTCTGCCAATTCATAAGAAACAGTAAGATTTTACCACTCCCCCTCTATTGAAATTGTCTTACGCGGTTCTTGGATCACCCCTAAATAAATTGACGAAAAAAATAAAGTCCGTAATCATTACGTAAAATAGGGGGGGGGGGGGTCAAAACTTACGGACCGGATGGCGGATAACCAGCAAATATTATTTTCGCGGAAGTCGTTGATTACGGAGCGGAATACCAATAAATATCTTGCATTCGCTTAAACCTGAAAAAGATGTAAACTCAAGGAGTGTGTTTTATGTTGATGACAATAGCAATTCTAAATAAATTCCATTTCATAAATAGAATAAAACACTATAAACTCGTGTAAACTACATTGTCCTCTTTAATTTGAGTTCTTACTGCAATTCTGAGAGTGTATCACCGCCTGAAAGATTTTATGGGCCCTTATCACGGAAATCATTTCTCGGACAGCATGACGAAACAGAAAAGTGAAAACCAGAGTTCCCCCTTTTTTCATAACCCAAATTGAAAAGGGCGTGCAAAGAAATGTGAGTTTTTAGGGTTGTAGAGATAACCACACCTTTAAATTCCATGGATCTCAGAAAAAGGGAGAATCGTGATCCTAAAGCCACCCTTGTCTGCTTCCTGAAAAATTGGATCCGCCTTTTTATTAACCTCCTTTCATTTCACTGCACCAATTCAAAAGAGGTCTATATTTTCCTTTTTTCGCAATGAAAAAATGAAAAAATGAAGAAAACAAAGAATTGCGAGAATCAATTTTTATTATTGCGAATCGAATAGTTGTAGTGCGAAAAATGTTTTTCACAACAGGCTTACATTTTAATTGTTGATTGAAACACATATTTAATATTAACGTACATAGCGTTTTTTTGGGAACATAAACAATGTCACGAAGGTTTAACCAGATCTGCAAAATTATTATGTCGTTATAATAGTTACTTAAATATTTCAATTTTATTGTATGCAGAAAGACCCATTTAAGTAAATATTTAATAGTCACGAAGCAAGTATTCATAAAAAGGGGAATATTTTTAGTTAGAAAAAAGTCAGAGATTTTGAAACAAAAATTGCGACAGGGAATCTTTGCAGGAAGCACTTTAAGTAATTGACAAGAATAATCAACCACTTTTTTCTCAAATCACTCTCAAGTGACTTTTTAAAGATGAATTCATTATAGACACGTTTTTAAATGAAAAGGTCATTCAGTCAGATTCATTTGAATAAAGTATGACTTTAGAAAGTTTCATGTAATTTACAGAAAATCCTCTGATTATAGCGACAAAATTCCATTAAATTCGATATAAGATTTCATTTACCACGTTGGGTAAGTGTATATTTAAAAAAAATGTTGCCTTCTTCAAATTATAACCAACGCTGTTTTTACTAAGGTAATTTTAATAATTCACAACTTTAAATTTTGAAAGCAGTAGTTTGATTTATATAACAAATTTTAGTTACATTTTAGATTGAGTTGACGAAACTAAATTTTCAATTTTACGCCAAGTACATAAGAAAATAAAAGAATAAATTGGTAAGTATCTATATGGATAAGTTTGATTATTAGAAGAAAGTTTTAAGTGATGCTCTCTATCATATACCTTTATAATGTACAAAACCATATAAAATTAAATACAAAATTAAACAACAAATTTAAAGCAACTTGAATCATCAACATTTATGCAAATTTTAAAACTGATAATAAAAAAAAATGGAATTTTCTCAAAAACGGCTCAGGCGATGATTTTAAGTTAATTTCCAAATCTTTGTGGGACAACATGGAATCATAATAATTGACCCAAAAATCCCATAATCTGCCCATAAGCAAACATTTTTTATTTAAATTTGGTTTAGCTCCACCGGGGGTTGTGGTTTTCTAAAATTTCGATACACGGGAATGATAATATTATATATGTTTTTGACAAATTTTTCTTTATTTCCATTGCATTGTTTGAAGTGAAATAATTATGTTTGAAAACCAAAGTTTTCCAAAAGTGGTTAGTTTTTGCTTTTTCTATTAGAAATTGGAGCTCCTTCTTACATCTTGATCCTGTAATACAAGAAATTTTACTTTAAAACTCGACACTTTTGCAAGTTTTCAATATTTTTCGATATCTTTTAGAAAGAAAATGTATAAATCTGGAATGAGAGAGCATTTCAAACAGTTAACAAATTTAATCTCTTTCCACTGTGTGATAACTGTATTTATATATACGAGTGCAAGAGTGTTTATTTTGGACAATGAAGGTTGAAAAAATGGTAAATAAATTATTTAAAATCTCGGCATTTTGAATTTCCTGAGTTTTCATGAGCCACTTAATTTGCATAACTCATTGATGAAACACTTTAATAAGTAAAGGTCTCTAAGGCCGGTTTTTGACCCAAATTATTTCTGGGCCAAAAAATCCGAAAAAATTCCTACAGTATCTACTATAAGAAGTCAATTCCACCAAAAACGGACCCCCCCCCCTCATTCACCTCCACCTCCCCTTCAAAAAATAATAACTTCACCGCTTGTATACAGCTGTCAAATTTATATACATATTATGTATTTACATACCCTGCACACAAATTATTAATAAAACCACCCCCTCCACCATCCTTAAGGGGGGGGAAAGCAAAAAGGCTACAAATGGTAAATAAGAGTGAAGGTAGTTCATAGAGAGTTCATAGTGTATTTTATTGCAAATACAAGTTTGACAGCTGTATACAAGCGGTGAAGTTATTATTTTTTGAAGGGGTAGCGGGGGTGAATATGGGGGGGGGGTAGTTTATGGTAGAATGGACTTCTTATTGTTAGTAGATACTGTAGGAATTTTTTCAGATTTTTTGGCCCAAAAATCATTTGGGTCAAAAACCGGCCTTAGAGACCCTCCACCTTTCTAACTCTAGTCTAAAAGAAAATTGCTATTAAAAATGAAATATTGTTTGGACAATTCAGTCGAACACCTTGCTATCAATACAAAGTGATACTTCATTTATTAGAAACAATTGGTATTAAAAAAACCGTAAAAATTATAATTAGCGCCAAAACCCGAAAAACCCCATTTTTTCATTTTTAATTCGTATTCTATGGCTAATTGTAAAGAGAAATGTTGAGTTTGAACTCGATTCACTCAGATTAAAGATTCTGTAAAATCATGTCATATCTTATAAAATTCTGGTACATTTTGTAAATGCGCGGTTGTCTCCAAATTATCCAACTCATTTTTAACTTTTAACTCAGAGCCAGGCAATAAGAAATTAAATTTACTAGAAATCACCGATTAAACCATTTAATATTTTTTATAATAATATTCAATTATGTATATATATATATATATATATATATATATATAATGCTAGAAAATTGTAGTTTTTTAAAACTTTGCACTTTTTGGCCACTTTTCAATTGGAGTGAGGTAATAATTAATTTAAGTTAACGAAAATTAATTATTTTGTATTAATTATTCCCTGTTAGCAAGTGTATTAGCTTCCTCATGTAGGAAGCATTAGTGATTTTTTGAATAATCGACAATCTACATTTTTTATTATTATCAATTTAAAAATACGAATTTACAAAAAATATAAAACTACAGCTTTATAATTTTTTTTACAAAAATTGTCAGAATTATTTTATTTAAAAATTTATGATCAAAAAGTCTTTTCTATTCATGGATCAACTTTGAATTATATCAATGAAAAAAAATTCTGTGTAAAAAAGATGTTTCAAATATTATAAAAGAGCTTAACTGCCTTACTCATCAATAAAGTGTATTAATGTTATAGGTAAATCGATTTGCCTAGAATCAAGAAATCTTTTCCGTTTTTGTATCAATTTTGAATTATGTTAGTGAAAAAAGTTTTACTATGAAAAACCGTTCCTTTAAATATTATACATTACCATAGCTTCCTCACTCTTCAATGAAATGTATCAATATTATAGTTGAATCGATTTGTCTCGAATCAACACATCTTTTCTATTCTGGAATCAACTTCAAATTATGAGAATGAGAAAATTTTTACTATAAAAATCGATTTTTAATATAATATAAATGACCATAATTTTCTTACTCTTCAATAGAATGTATTAATAATATAGGGTTATCGATTTCTCTCGAACCAAGGAATCTTTTATATTATTGTATCAACTTCGAATTATGTTAATGAAAAAAGTTGACTATGAAATTGCTTACAACATTGTATCAGACATTTCTAAATTGAGGAACGTTTAATTAAATGAATTTAAAAATTATCGAAAATGTTACCATTACAAAGCTTTCTCTATGAGGAAGCAAAATGGACAAAAAGTTGAAAATTTTAGAAAACACCGCAACATGCTGATATTATTTAAAGAGAATATTATAAGAATTAATGAATAGTTCAAGCAATAATTTCTTTTAAATTGATCTAATTTTACCTCTCTATAATTGAAAAGTCGACAAAAAGTGAAAATTTGGGAGAAAACTCCAACTTTCTATCATTATTCTAAGAGAATATTATTATAGATAATAATAACTGGTTCAAATAATTATTTCTGTTAAACCTAATTGACCATTGCATGTTTCTAACTCAAAAGTTAAAAATAAGTTAAAGAATGAAGAACCGCGACTTTTCAACTCTATTTAAAGAGAAAATTGTTTTAAAAAGTCGTAAATTCTTTAAACAATTTATGTAAACATTTAGTTATCAGAAGAAAGCAGTAGGGGAGTGTCGTACAGGTTTGGACAGCGCGTTTTCTCAATTTCTTTGCACTGGTGCCACCTGATATTACTGTCACATATCAGTATCAATAGTGGCTCACTTTCTTTGTTAACTCGAGGGGATGGTCCATGCTTGTTGCAGCTGCACCGAACAGTGTGTTTAGAAGGAGTAGAAAAATTAACGTGTTGACATTATTCTACCCCCATTAACTGAATATTTTTCATCGAAACTGCAAGATAAGTGAGTTCAATGTGTTATGAATGAAATGGATTGTTATGTCTCATGAGAATTTTGCGTATAGTGCAGATCATTTTTTTCCAACAATGCAAAAATTCCGTTAAATCTATAGGTTGGGACATGTGTACCGTTTAGGTTGGCTATTTTTTCACTACTATTTTCACGCTTTTTTCACTGAAAATCGTCTTCAGAGTAACTTTTGAGTGTTCATATTCAAAATAATTGCACGTTTGATCATTTTCATGTACTGTTTACACTCGACATTTCAGCATGTCTGGTTACGAGCGAAAAAATGGACGAGGGATCACTGATTTCGCGGGTTTGGACAAATGGATAAAGCTGAGATTTTTATATAAAACACAATTAAACTAATGAATATTTAATAAAAGTTTCACTGTGGCGTTTGAAAATTATTGTTTACACTTATTTTTCATGATTTAACAGGTATCCCAACCTACACTACAAAAATGTTGTTGGCAGAATGGAAGACATTCAGAAAATCGGCTGTAATATTTTTTTGCATCGTAATTATATATGTTTTGTTTACAAGAAGTGAGCTATTTAATAGAGCTTCAAAACCGTGTAACGAAAGCCCAAAAATATTATCATGGAAAAAAGTGATGAGCCAAAAATAAAACCCGTCCCAACCTTTACTGCATTCCCCTATTTCATGTATTACAAACAACTTGTATTAAAAAAACCATAAAAGAATCATAATTGTATTCTAAGGCTAATTGTGAAGAGAAATGTTGATTTTCAACTCGATTCACCTAATATTGACGATTCTGAATAAAATTCATAAAAAAATCTTTTTTCCTTGTGAGATATACTTGTTGAACTTCATGGGATTTGTGAAACATCCAAATATAATTTTTTTAACGAAAAAAAACGCATTTATTTTTTGTGAATTTAAAAAAAGGAGGCAATATGCCTGGAAATTCGAGAAAAAAATTTCAAAGCATTTTTGGACCATCCTATAATGTCTAACCTCTGTAATTGACGAAACTGTGGATTCGAAAGCTAAAGTCCACATCAGAGTGCCACCTGCATTAATCATGGAAATCATCGACATGTATAGCAAATAGCAGATAACAGATAGCAGACTTGAGATTTCAGAACTGACTCGATTACTGGAAATTTCATAGTGGCCAAACCTACTCTTGGGATGATGGCAAAGCGGAAATGCCAACACGATAAAGCAACGTAATTCCCAAACGAACTGTATATATACTGCAATGTCATATCTGTGTACTTGAGCCGTAAACTTCCTCCTGATACCACAATACTATAGGGAAACTTTAACTTCTTCGTTCCGCGTAATAACATCGAGACCATGAAGCTTCGACCTTTTAGGAGAGATTTCAGAATCAGTCGTCACGATCGTTATGAACTAGAATAGATTCATGATAACTGCCTCCATTTTGTAAGAAAGTTTTCTGATAAACCGAAAATTCGTGTCATGTCTCTGACTTTTGACTTTCGAACGGAAATGTACTTTTCCAAGAATCACGTCTCTATTGCGTTCTTCAGCATTAAATACTTCATAATGACTTTGGGCTAGATTGTGAAATTTTATTTTGTGGGATTTATTATTTTAACGATTCTGGTTTTAATACTGCCGAAGATAAAACTCGATTAAGTTCGCTGGGCAGCACAATAAAAATAGTTACACTAGGGTTGTCCAAATTTTGACCTGTCAAAATTCGTATTTCGATTTTTGGTCAGCGTTCCTCCCAATTTGTTCGTTTTCCGAAAAAAGAAATTCCATATATTTTTTTTTCAAATTGGTCAGCATTAACTCCTGCCCCGGGCTTCTGTACTCAATTTGGGGGTTTAAATTAGGAAAGCTCGGCTTTCGGAAAAATGGGAAAAACAAGTACTTGCACGGAAAAAAAATTTGACGGTCTAACAGAATTTTTTGTTCACATTATGAAAACCGATTCGATGTGAAGAGCGCATGGAAGCAAAAAAATTTCCTTGACAACGAAAATTGAAAATTCATATTTTAAAGATATGTGAAATTGATGCTTTAACAAAACTCTTTCATTGAATTGTTGCACTAGTAAGCTAACTTTGAAATTTTATTTATCGGTGTGAAGTTGTGTTAAATAAAAAATACAATTCTTTCTGCTAGACATGTTTTGTTAAAGTGAGATAATCTGCTGGTATCGATAGATAGCTTAAATTTTTTTCCGTGTGTGATTAACTTTTCGTAAATTAAAGTATAGTCAACTCTTGAGGAATGTTTAAGTAATGAACGCTGAGAGTTATATATTTTATGGAAGAAAGTTTGAAATTGTTTAAAAAAGTTTTCCATCTGTGTGTCTTGAAAAGTCACTATTCTCTAGAACCTATAACACAAGCAGATAATGAATGTTGACAGTGATATTTTTTGTGGAAGACAGTTTGCAATTTTTGAAATAATTAATAATCATTCACTTCCGTCTTTTTATAGGAAAGGTGGAGAAAGTTCTAGTTTTTTTGAATATCTTGTACTACTATGTCGTTTATTACTCAGTATTATTTTATCTTAGAATTTAAACCAGAATTTTTAAAACTATTATCATTGGAAGAAAAAGATTTTCAGTTACGTTATGGATAGTTACTTTTCCGATCGATTTCTTTGAGATAAGAGAATACCGAATATTAAGCGACATAGTGTAAGAGCCACGAAAAAACTACAATTTTCTTTGTCTTTCCTATGAAAAAACAGCAAGTGATATTAATTGTTTATATAATTTCAAACTGTCTTTCATACAAAATATCACTCTTAACATCCATTAACTCGGTCATTAATTCCAAAAATAATAACTTTTTACGGTTTACAGTATGAAAAAATTGTTTGAGCAAATGAAAATTCTTTAAATAATTACCAAATATCCTAAATGAAACTTATTAAAAGAATAGCACACAAAAAACGTTTCTCTACCTTTTTCCTGTCAAAATCTGCATTTACACACTTATAAATTGTTTAATAAATATTAAGTATCTTAGGAAAAGTGATATTTATGCTCGAATTTTGATACTTATTAAAAAACTATAAAAGCAGTACGCTTTTCTAGCTTTTGTCGTATAAATATTGGATTGAAGAAAAATAAATTGTTTGAACAGTAAGCAAACTATCCTTAATATAAAATCTCTAAACGATATTGTCGTTTTCGATTCTGACGATTTTCGAGAGTAACGGTGGTAACGTTTGCTTGCTGTAGGCCGCTCATAAACAACAGTAGTGTGTGTCTGTGTGTGGTACTGCATTTGAAATCAGTGATGCTAACTGAGTCGCCTTTATCTGTGCATGTTTGAATTGTAATATAGTTGATTGGCTGTAGTACGCGCCTGTATTTGAATTCCCAATGAGGACGCGAACTAGAACCAATAAGCGCCATTCAGTCGAAGCATGCGCATGTCAAGGTGGTCTTTTCGGGATCACTGTGGGAAATAGTAATCGAATCGAATCGTAGTTCGAGTTCGATAATACGACACGTGTTTTTTCGTATTTGGTAATGCGCGGCTCAGTGTTGGCAAACGTTGCACGGTAAAGTCTGTAAAAGGAGTAATGAACCATAACCTCAATTGTGATGGTAGTCTGTTTTTAAACTTTTTACGCTAACAAGAAATTTTCAAATTAATCATTTTTACGCTCTGTAACTGTGATTTCTACTATAAGTTAATTATAGTTATCATATCAAATAACATTTGTGAAACTCGTGTACGTTTCGGTTCTACTTTCCCTATAGGATTGAAATCTCCATTTCCTTATAGTGGCACATTCGAATAATTATTTCTTTTCGGTTTGAATAAAAGTATGTCAGAGATCTGTGTATGTCTACAGATCAAAAATTTTATAATTTAAATAGATGTTCACATTAAGCATTTTTACGCTCCTAATGGGCATTCCTATTAAAAAAAAAACACCGATACTTTAAGGAATTTATTTTGATAATCTGAAGGGATTTCAAACAAGTTCAAAGACTATAAGGTATTTTTTTTTTAAATCCAAGGAATGTTCAAGATCTTCAAACAATTGCAAGGAATTTTAAAAGATTTCTAAGAATTTTCAATATTTTGAGGTATTATAAAATATTTTGAGGAATTTTTAATTGATTTCACTAACTTAATAGGATTACAGAGGATTTAAAAAATTTCAATTGATTCTAAAAGATTTCAAATTGATATATTGTAGGAAAATATTTCAAAGAATTTCAGTAGATTTCAAGGAATTTTTTGTTTATTTTAATAATTTGAAGGAATTTTAAAAGACTGGGAATATGTTAGGGCATTTGAAAAGAATCCAAAGCATTTGAAAGAGATGTCAATAATTTCAATGAATGCCAACAGATTTTAAAGGGTTTGAAATATTTTAACAGAGTTCAAGGAATTTTCAACCGATTTTAGTAATTTAATTGATTCAAAAGGATTTTTTAAGGAATTTTGCAAGATTAGGAATATTTTAGGGGTTTTCAAATGAAGCCAAGGTATTTTCAAAAGATTTCAACAATTTGAAGGAATTTCAAAAAAATGTAAAGAATTTGAAAACTTTTAGAGGTTTCTTGAAGATTCCAAGGATTTTTCATTTGGTTTCAGTACTTTAATTGATTTCAGAGGATTTGCAATATTCTAGAGTAATTTAAAAGATTCCAAGGCGTTTTGGGAAGCTTTCAAAAGTTTTAAGTGATTTTCAAAGTTTTGAAAGGCCTTGAAATATTTTGGGGAATTTCTAATGACTCCAAGGAATTTTTTTATTTGA
>CAKNYM010053515.1:449301-498400 GCA_932195095.1 Andricus curvator | reverse complement strand
AATATTTTGGGGAATTTCTAATGACTCCAAGGAATTTTTTTATTTGATTAATTTGAAGGAATTTCAAAGGATTTGAAATATTTTAGGCTATTTTTTAAGTTTTCATTTGATTTTTAAGAGATTTAAAAAGTTTCAGGGAATTTTAAGAAAATTTTGAGGTCTTGAAAACTTTTAGATTATTCTAAAAGATTCAAGGCATTTTCGAAAGCTTTAAAAAGTTTCAACTTTTAAGTAATTTTAAAATAATCAAAATAAATATGTAAGGAATTTGAAAAGACTCCAAGGCATTTCCAAGAGGTTTCAATAATTTTGAGGAATTTCAAAAAATGGTAAAGGATTTGAGAACTTTAAGAGTATTTTAAAAGATGTCAAGACATTTTCGTAAGCTTTCAAAAGTTTCAAGTGTTTTGAAGACTTTAAACAATTTCAAGGAATTCCAAAATATTGTGAAGGAATTTAAATATCTTAGGGTATTTTGAAAGATCCTAGGAATTTTTAAATTGATTTCAGTAATTTAATGTTACTCATAAGATTTGAATTATTTTATGGTATTTTAAAAGATCTAAGGCATTTTCAAGAGCTTTAAAATGTTTCAATTGATTTCCAAATGTTTGAAAGGATTTGAAAACTTTAAGAGTATTTCAAAAGATTCTAAGGAATATTCAATTGGTTTCAGAGGATTTGAAATGTTTTAGAGTATTTAAAAAGATTCTAAAGCATTTTCAAAAGATTCGAAAGAATATGCATGGGGTATTGTATCAAATAGTTTTCTAAAATTTCGAAAATATAGATCGATTTAATAGGACCTGTGTCAGGTTTTAGGGTATATCAAAAGATTTCAAGGAATTTTCAATTTATTTCAGTAACCTGATAGGATTTGAAATGATTTAATATCTTATAAAGTATTTTTAAAGACTTTAATGCACTTTCAAGATATTATTAATTTTTTAAGGAATTTTAAAGTTTTTTGAATGACTTTAAGAGGAATGAACAAATTTTTCTGGGAGCTTAAAGAATTTGTTTACAACTTCGGAATATATGAAACTATTTCATAGGACTTGCGAGGTTTCAATATATTTTAGAATATTTAAATGAATTTTATGAGATTTCCGAAGATTTCAATGATTTTAATGGAGTTTAAAAGATCTCAAGGTATTTTCATAAATTTTCCAGGATTCAAGAAAATACTATAAAATTTCATATAATTTCACGGGATTTTATTATATTCCAATGTACTTTAAGGAATTTATTCTTCTAGTCGAGTAGCTGATGGTGAAATTCTTCAACCTCTGCTTTCTTCACTTTGGCTTTCAGAAGTGAAGCATCTAGATGAAGTAATGCACTTTCCTCACTTCTGATGTTAAAATTCAGGCCAAAGGTCTCGACCGCTTGCTCCGCGGCTTTGTAAAGGAACGCTCCTTCGCCAATCAACTCGTGGTTCCTGACCATTTTTCAGAGAGGATCTCTGCCATTCGCAATTTCTTCAGATTAATTTCGGCACACACGTCCAACCCAAAGTCCATCCCAATCTCTCCTGTGCACTTTCACCAGAGGCATAGACGGGCTTATGGTATCACCCTGAAAGACACCCCTCTGGAAGGTGATGTTGTTCGTTGTCACACGATAATTTCTAGATGAGATAGTAAATCTAGTTTTCTAAAGAGGCATCAATCTCTCTATACATCTCACTATATGTGGATGCACCTTCAAGCTTTCCAAAAGACAGATGATAAGTGTATGAGGGGTTGAATCGGAAGCTTTCCGGTAGTCAATTCAGGCCATTGACAGGGCGCGCTGATGGACTGCAGCGTCTTTACAGACACACCTGTCAATTAGCAGGTTCTCTCGACAGTCTGCTACACCTATTTTGGAGCCACGTTCTTCGTACATCTTCCGCCACGCAGGCTCAATTCGTCGAACAATCCTGTTGTTGAGGACAGCTGTAAAGATCTTATACAGTGTGTTCAAGCAAGTTATTGGCGTCTCCGACTTTAAATATGAGGTGAATATGCGGGCAAAATGTCGGTGTGAAAAAGTAAACTTCTTCCACCAAAAGTTCTTGAAACAATCTGTTTCAGCAGCGGAAGAGTTCTTCGTGCCTCTAAGTACCTTTTTCACCTCTTCGGCAGTGATATATATATATTTTTTTTATTATACCATTAAGCCATTTCCCTTTAGGGGTAGGCGTGACTCGCTCGGTTGGAAAATAGTGATGTTCGTTCCGCAACACTGCTCCGACCCAGGTTGCTGATCATTCTCTCTAGCGATCACCCTAAGTGAAGAGCCTCACAAGGTTGTTATATGAGGTTCCCCACTCGGGCCCATTAGTATCCAAGGTCTTTTGTTTTTCGTTTCAGGCGTCATTCACTCTACTCACATTCTTTTTATAAACTATTTGTCGCCACACTTTTCTGTCCGGGCATACTTCTCTAGCTTCCTTCATATCCATGCATTTTTTCATGCAAGCTCCCATGTTTCTATGGCTTGTTATATATTTTCGGATTGAGGTCTCATTCACACATTCTAATCATTCTTTCCGCGGTCTGCCTCTGAGCATACTGCCATTTACTTTACCTTTATACACTTGTTTCGTTAGTTGTTCATCTTTCATTCTTTCAACATGTCCGAACCATCTTAACTGATTTCTTTCCCATGTGTCAACTATTGTCTCTTTTGCACCACATTCTTTGAGGATTATTTCGTTTCTCACTTTGTCTATTAATGTTTTCCCGCAAATTGTGCGCAGAGGTTTCATGCCAATCGCGTTAATTATACTCGTATCCTTTTCTTGACAGGTCCATGTCTCGCTACCGTATAGCACAGTCGGTACAAATATAGAATTATGTATGGCCATTTTATATTTTTTGTATATATTTTTACTTCTGAGAACGGACCCTGCTCTGCCAATAACCTTCTGACCCTCGTTTATGCGCCTATCTAACTTCCCATCTATCTTCCCGTAGCTAGTGGATAGGCTACCTAGATATATGTACTTACCAACTTTTTCTAATCTCTCATCATTTAGGACAATGTTGCACATTGTTTTATCACCTGTTACTTTGAACACTCTGATTTTTGTTTTATTTACGTTAATTTTGATGCCCATGTTCTTCATGCTTGTATTTAGTTTGCTCAACATTCTTTGCAACATAGATTATATATATATATATATATATATATATATATATATATATATATACCAAATTCTAAGGAAAAAGTTCGACGTAAAACATGTTGAAACTATTCAATTATTTTCTCTTTTTTTATGATATCGTAAAATTTTATTGTTAAGAAAAAGTATATTTTAAAGGATTTTACACGTACAGGAGATCACCCTACTGTAGATAATGATCCTGCAGTATAAAATCATTAATTAAAAGTACTAATGTATGCAGAATAATTAATGTAATGTAATTAATAGTTAAGACACGATAAGTGTTAATATGTTTAAATAATAATTGATTATTTTACTTATATTTGTGCTTATAATTAATGATTATATACTGTAGGATCATTATCTATTGTGGGATGTTCTCCCCTATTTTAGCAAAAATCTTGAATGTAACCCAAGTTGCCATTTTTTTAATTTTTGATTTTAAAAAAAATTCTTCAAAGCTAATAAAAATTTTATCAGAATCAGGAAGAAACATATGAATAGTTATATTCAAGTAAAAAAAATCACACCTTTAAGAAAAAATGTGACTATTTTTTGATAATTCATGTTCTCAATTTTGAAAATTCAAATACTCATAACTTCTGTCAAAAAAGGTTTTTCGGTAAATCGGTAAGATACATGTTCGATATATTATATACTTATATTATATACAGGGTGGCATAAAAGTATGGAAACCCGTAGAAATCTCTGTGGATTGTTTAAAAAAAAATCAAGGTCATGCTGTAGGTAACTTTCAACTAGGAATCCAACGGTGACCTTGCATTTGACCTTGAACCTCATTTTCAAGGTCATTTTGAGATAAGCCTTGTTTTTTTAAACGGGAACCCCTATTTTTGGTGCCAGAGTCGAAAAGAGCGGGAAATGTTACGTTAAGGTATGTGTTGAGGTCTAGGGTTAACTCTATAGGTTAGGGTGACCTCTACAGGTCAAATAAAGCTCAAAGTACGCTGTCATAGGACTTCGTAGGAATCTTGCAGAATTAGTGAAAAAGATTAACCAAGGTCACTAATTCTGCGAGATTCCTACGAGGACCTATGACAGCGTACTTTGGCCTTAATTTGACTTGTAGAAGTCACGTTAACCCTTGACCTAAACACATACCCGAACGTAAAAATTCCCGCTCTTTTCGATTCTGGCACCAAAAATAGGGGTTCCCATTCAAAAAAACAAAGCTGACCTCAAATTGACCTTGAAAATGAGGTTCAAGGTCAAATTCAAGGTCATGACCTTGGTTTTTTTTTTTAAACAAATCACAGAGATTTCTACGGGTTTCCATACTTTTTCGCCACCCTGTATATATATATATATATATATATATATATTTCACCTTCGGAAACCAACATATTTCAGTGACAAAGGATTATGTGACTTGAGCATGGACTGCGCGTTTGATTTTAATGAATTTGGTTTATTTGTTTATTTGAAAGTTTAAATAACATTAAAGATTGTAAATATTTAGTCATTTTACCTATACAAATTAGACTAAAAAAATTCATCACTTTGAGTGGAGAAATACAAAATTCTTGCGGTTAAGCACTGCAAAAAAGTATTGGTTTATTTATTGATCACAATCAGTTAAAATCTGAAACTAAATATTTGTGTACCTTGAGTGTACTTGCAAGTATTATGTTGTCCACTCAGTTCAGTTTAAGTTGTTCTCAAGCAAAGAAAAATAATATTCTTTAAATAGCTCATTGTGTGAATAGAGAGCATTCTATGATAAAACCATTTTTAATTTAGTAGAAAAAGATTCATCAATAATTTAGCAAATAAGAAAAGTGCAAAATTTTCGAAATTGGAATTCACAAAAGAAAGGCCAAGCCTCGCTTTATTTGGAACCACTCTTCTCAGTCCTTGATAGAAAAGTGGGTTGCAGTATTTAAATACATGAAACACAACAAAAATAAAATAAAACACATTCCCATATGTGGTGTCAGAAAAGAGGGGAAATCAATAGTCGTTGTCGGGAGACCCTTTTTCTCTCTTTTCTTCTCCTTTTCTCTTGTTATTTCTTTCTTGCTTCCTCTTCGTTAGATTGAGCCTTGAACTTTGAAAAAGCCTTTAATCGAAGAACCCATTATAAATCCAGTTTCATGTGGTCAATAGATTCCCTAAGAAAAATGATGACCGCGAAAAGGGGTGGGCAATGCATCAGTAATGAATCACGGACAGGTTAGCGTGCTCAGATATTCAAATTACTCAAATTGGTTCAGGCAATGTCTGCGCAGTGTAAACCTTCGCTCATCTCCAGATCTGCATATCTTTTAGCCTTTACCTTTCTCACGTGTGCTATCGCACTCTCGTAATGATAAGACTCGCTAATAAGAAACTATCTTGGGCATAAGGATAAGGTTAAAAAGAAATGGGAACACTTCAATTCCCTGCAGTCAGTTATACCAGGTAAAATAGAAGGAAATTAACTGATAAGGAAAATTGAACTCGAAATAAACATGCACGGAAAAAAAGAGTCGCTTAAATTTGAAGTCGCTATTATATGACTCATGGATAGAGAGAAAAGTCTATGGTAATCTCAGCGATTTTCATTAAATAGCAAAAGAAAAGTCAAATAATTTTTAAAAACAGATTCACTGGAAAAAAGTCTCTTATATCCCATGAAAGAGTATTTCGGAAATTGAGCGATCCTTTCTATGAAATAATAAACATTTATTTAGAGTTTATTTGACGGTCAAATAATTTCAAAGAGAAGGAATTCAAGCAAAAAATTGATAAACTGCACAGGCAGCCAAAGTTTGTACCCAAAGACCGGACTAGGTGATCCCGAACGATTTTCATATCCTAAAAATGAATCCGTTGTCTAAATCAGGCCTGCTCAGAAAGGGGAAATCGACTCAAAGGCCACATGCTTGAGTTCAACCATCATCAGTTCCCTCTGCTCAACTCCAGAAGCTTGGGGTGGTGACCGTTCTCATGAAGTTGAATGAGTAGTCAGTAGAGGCCAGTGGAGGTAGAAAAATCCCATGTAGAAAATGAGCCTTTTTTTCCCAAAAGTGAAAAAAGTACCCTTTGAGTTCTTTTTATCTTTCATTTCCATCATACATCATTGGGTCACCTAGTTCAGTCTTTGGGTAAAAACAATAGTTTTTTTTTCGGCCTGTGTTATTGTGTAAAGTCTCATTTAAATTAATAGCGAGCGCCCTTTTGTGTACAGGGTTTAGATTTGCAATTAAAAACAAAATTTTCTATGACATTCTCATGTTTTATTGTTATCAAAGATTGAGAAATACAAAAAATAAGAAATTTTGTTTTTAAGAAGACTATGCTGGAAGCTTTTCTAAAAGTTCAATATCTTTCGGAGATATCCCAAATTTAAGATCTTGGGACGTAGAAGTGTATGAAATAATCAAATTTTCTATGTCTCACTGATATTTTTTTATCGTCGAAGATGGAATAATAAGAAAAATGAGGACATTTTATTTTTCAGACGGCTATCCTGAAATCTTTTCTATTAGTTCGATTTCTTTCGGAGATGACTCAATTTTGTAACCCACTATGCTGGAATCTTTTCTTTCCGATTGATTTTCTTCGAAGAAGGCTCAAATTGAAGGATTTAGTATAAACACTCAGAGAAATTTCCTCTTGTGTCAAAAGGATGTTTCTTGACACAAATGGAAGTTCTTCTTAAACTTGAGGCTGAGAGGATTTTCATTTGTCTCAAGAAGAATCTTTTTACAGCAAACATTATACTTTTGCGACAAACTTCATGTGATCAAGCACCCAAATAATTCTGTTGGTATAAAACAGATTTTCACCTGGTTCAAAACAAAACAGGAAAGAGGACGATGCTTTTGTTTCAAGACAACTTTTTCTCTGAGTGAAAATTTGCTATCATATTCTGATGTTTTTTTTTTATTAAAGTTAGACGAAATTTGATTTTTAGACGACTATACGGGAAGATTTTCTATTAGACGGGGTTTTTCGGGAATTGCTTGAATAACAAGTACTGCTTCCCTATCATCAATGTGTAAAAAATTAGAAAAATGAAGCAATTTCATTTTTAGACCAATATGCTAAACTTATTCAGTAATACTGAAATAATGAAAACTGTAATAATTATTTTAAGAAATTATTTTTTTTTTCTAGTAACACCTTGCTAATGGTAATGCTTTCTTGTTGCTAGTAACCATTTAATCACTTTAAATGAAACTTCATATCATATGAGATAATATGAGATTGAACGTGTTAATTTTAAAATTCTTTAAAATTGCATTGAATCCAACTGAAAATTGCAGAGATTCAAGGGCTTCTAAATTTAACTATTGTTCAATTGTAAAGATTCACTGACGAATCGTTTCATTTTCAAGGTATGATCAAATTTATTTCTTTTTTCAGAATATACATCCGTTAATATTGTTCAAACCATTTTTTTCAGTAAATTACAAATATTTCATTTTTGTAAATTGAGAATCGACGCGTCAGTTAATTTTGTGTTCAGTTTTTGTAATATAGATGCTTATTTCAAAATAAGTTTCAAAAATGATTTATATTCAATTAAATTTTGCCAAGAAAACTATTTAGAATTTCTTGCAAAAACAATTTAGGTGTAATTTCTCAAAAAAATAAAATCTTAACCCTCAAACGGCACACTAGTGCGAATTCGCACCAGCAAAAATTTCAAAGTGCTGATATTCTTTCTAGAACTATTTTCAAGATCTCTCCCCACTACGTTAAATATGTCCATACACCCATAAATACACGACGCGTAAACAGATATTCATCCACCTGCGATCAGCCGAGTAAGTCACTGTAAAAGTTTTAAGTGGTGCAAATTCGCACTAGCGTGCCGTTAGAAGGTGCCAAGTCGTGTTTTATGAAAAATTGTAAAACGGTGTTTCTGTGCCTGAAACAAGATCTTTCATAAAAAGGTAAGTTAATTTGTTCATAACTAAAAATAAATATTATAAACAATAATAAATAACATTTCATATGCCAGAAAAAATGTTGCATGCAAAGCACAAATTTTACAATTACTCACTAATTTTAGACTCTAAATTGATATGATAATATTTTTTCAACAATCTTTTTTTATAATAACAATGGCTTAGTAAGGACGTCGTTACAATTTGCGAACTTCTAGGACTGTTCCACAGGCATTAGCAGAGGAGTCTGAATACGATGTGCGTCGATCACAGAGCTTCTATCTGCGTTGACTGCATTGGTTTTAATGAATAAATGTTCAATGATGTTTGTCATAAGATTAATATTTTCACAATAAAATAATGTTATTTTTGTCTAAAACATAGGTAATAAAAGTTTGTTCTTTTCTCTAAATATTCTATATACTTTTACTCTTTCCTAACGCACCCTCACTTCGTACATCACCGCCCTGACACAGTTCACTGATCAATCTTTTTAACAAACAGCCACATGGAGAGCTTCTCGAAGTCATTATAAAATGAATATTTTCAAAATTTGACATGAAAAACACTATTCTTGCAATAATATGCTTGTATACTACAAAAATGACAATGTGTGCTGTCCTGCACTCGTGATATACTTCATACGAAAATACCGAAAATCTGACACATCGGGAAAAATACTTAATATAATTTTATCGGATTGGCATATTTTTTTTATGAAAGAACATCTATTTGAATAAAGAATCGCGTTAGTTTCGTTTCAATACCTTTAATTTTGAAAAAATTATGTTTTTTTGTGGAAAATGTCTATTTTTCAAGAACACCTTTTTTTAAATACAATTTTGTTATAAGTTGATATAATTTTCGATGAATTTAAGCTGGTCCAGCGGATTGGGCGAAAAATTTTACCCCAAAATCATATATTTATACGCATATTTTGAACTTTATTTTCATCTTAAAATATTCAGCTGAAATCACAAAATCCCAATTCGCACTAGTGTGCCGTTTACGTATGCTGGGTTGAAGTGTGCCGTTTGAGGGTTAATAATAAGTGAAGTAGCTTAAGATTTTCGAAAAAACTTGAATTTCTTCAATCTTTGTTATTATATTATAAAAAATGTTTGGAGTTTTTGAAAGCTATGATTATCGCGACAGCTTTTACAAATTAGACAGATTCTTATTCTCTTATAATATCTTGCATCGTTCCATAGAACAATTAAGAATCTAAATTTTTCAAAAAAAAATTCTCGTGGCTGTAAAAATAATTTTGCTTGCATAAATATTACATTTTTATATATATAAGCACGAATTAAAAAAAAACTAAATAAAATATAGAAAGTGGGTATGCTATTGAGTTCGACTTTATCTTCATGGCTGAATTTTGAAAACATGGAAAATCGTTTTTATGGAGAAACCATTTTTTTATTTTATCAAATATTTTTTGAATTCGAATTATAGAGAAGAAATTTTTTAAGTTTTATGCAGGCCAAATTATTTTTGTAGCCACGAGAATTTGTTTTACAAACAAAAGATTTTTTTCATGGAAACTGTGTTAAATATCATAAAATAGTGAGAGGTATTTTTTGTAGAACCTTTCAAAATAAGAAAAATAAGAAAAAAGGTGGGGTTTTTAAGAAGATCGACTTTCAATATATTTGGCGAAATCGACCCCATTTTGGTTATTTTTAACAGTTTGTTAATTTAATCAGAAAATACGACTATTTTTGGTTGAAAGCTCATTTTTAATTAATTTAAAAGTTTTCTATTATATTTTGGTTCAGAATTGATCTTTTTTGGTTAACTGTTTTATTATTTGGTTGAAATTTTGTTGTTTTTGAAAAATCAACTATTTTGTTAAGAATTCATACTTTCTAGTTGAAATTTAACTGTTTTGTCAAAAATTCGTCCTTTCGGTAAAGAAATTAAATTTTGCTGGTTGAAGATTCACCATTGTAGTTGAAAATCCATCTCTTTTGTTGAAAATGTAACTGCATTATTGTAAATTTGTCTTTTTGGCTTGAAAATTCAACAATTTAGTTGAACAATGAACTATTTGGTTGAAAAGTTGTATTTTTATAATTATTTCAACTGTTTTTCATATTTCATATTAAAATCTCTTCTCGTTAAAGTGACAATTATTACATTATTGTTGTGAATTTACCTTTTTTTGGTTAAAAATTCAACTAAATGGTTGAATGTACAATTACTTTGTTAGAAATTCATTTTCTGACTTGCACAGTCATCATATAAGTTGAAAATTATTCTCTATGGTTGAAGATTTGTTTTTTTGGGAAAAATTAATTTTCTTGGTTGAAAATTCATTTTTTTAGTTGAAAATTCATCCTTTTTGGTTGGAATTTAAATATTTCATAGAAAATTCGTCTTTTCGGTCAGAAAATTCAATTTTTTTGGTTTAGAATTCATCAGTGTATTTGAAAATTCATCTTTTTTGTTGAAAATGTAAATATTTTGTTATAAATTCGCTGTTTTGTGTTTAAAAGTCAACTATTTTGTTGAAAAGTAACTTTTTTCTTAAAAATTCATATTCTGGAGCTAAAACTTCAACTGTTTTGTAGAAAATTTGTATCTGGTTTGAAAATTCAACAAATTCTGTTGAAAAATCAAGTATTTTCTTGTAATGTCGTATTGTTTGGATAAATTTAACTGCTTTATTATTATTTTTGGTTTATAATTCAACTTGAAGCATATAAAAGGAATCTAATATAGTTTGAACATTAATTTTATTTGAAATAATGTATTCCCCTATTTCGATTTTTATAAGAAATATCCTTATATTCCCTGTTTATAGAGCATTTAGCCCCTCTAAAGATGTTTTTTGTTCGAAACTACAGAATCGATTAATCTTTCGGGTTTATTTTCTCGATGGAATCGTTTGCTATTTCTTGTTGACTTCCTTCAAATCTAAAAAATTGGCAAGTAAATGGTTCAGAAAATATTTAAAATTGGTATCATCGGAAAGAATTTCTTTCAGTGCGGCTTCTTTTATAATGACTTGAATTCCTGTTTATTATTCTTTAAAAAATGAATCCAAACCTTGTAAAACGGGGAAAAGTGAAAAATTAGGTAAAAATGTTTGATTTTAAGTGTTTTTTGGGATTTTTCAAATTTAAGATGGAAAAGGGAAAAGGGGATCAGGTAAAAAGGGTACCGACTCTGCTTCTTGTAAAAGCTAAAAATTAAAAAAAAGTTAGATTCATCTAATTTTTCTTTTGCAAGTTTTATTTGCCTGGTAATCCATTATTCCCTGCGGACTTTGTTAACTACCCTTACTCTTTAACGAATCATTAATTACTTCAGGCAGTTTCCGCCGCAATGAACATACTGAACCAGAGCGTAATTATCAGTAGACTTTGGAAGTATAGAATTCTTTTATAAGAAATCTTTTATTCAATTTTAAATATATTACTCTATTATAGAATAATTTTTTAAATGTTTAGAATCCTGACTTGCCAAACACCAACGCTCAGGAAAGTTCTTTTGGAATTTTTAGTTTGAATTCACAAATTTTCAGTTTTTCAATATAATAAAAGGAAATAGAATAGAAGATAAGTAGTGCAGGTAGGATACCGATGAGGCAGTAGTAAGTTCCGTGTATGGGCTGCCATCTATCCGCTAGAAACCCAGGCTCCTGGGACACCCTAGATAAATGGGCAGCCATTAACAATCGATACTAACTTCTATTTAAAAAAATACTGATCTATAAATCCCTACATTTATTGAAATAAATTCCTTCGTTAAAATATTTGGAAATAAAATGAAAAAACAAATGTAACTAGAAGAATTTATGAAAATGAGTCAGATTCACGGATATTAGTTTATCGTGGCTCTAATAAGCTAAGCAGTTTAGATATCGATTGGCAGTTAATGTCAACTAATGATTAGCTTACGGTTACGAGTTCACGTCAAATTTATCCTAAAGATTAGTTATAATGATGATTTAAAGACATATAATTTGTAAAAAATAAATAAACATAGTAGTAGGATAGTCCAAAAAAACCCTTTGTAAAAAGTGAAAACGCTCTTTGATTTTTTCAGAATGTAAGTCAAATAATGAAGTTTGATCTCTGGAAGAACTCGATCGCTTGATTTTAAGTACTGCTTCCAAAATTTTTGAGTTAAAAGCAGCAAAAAAGTTGAAAAATGATCTTCATCATTAAATGAATTTTTTCATTCGTAGGGACAAATGAAACAAAAATGATGAGGATGATAATTAGGACCATTGCTAAATACTTTTGGAACTATAACAAAGGAAATAAATATATATTTACGACAATTGTATAAATATCACTGTGATATGCATGAAAGTTTAATTTGTAATTATGATTTATAATTAACCGTAGAATTGTTTCAGAATACTTTTACTGCAGTCTGTGTGCTTTTGCGGTAATCTTCTACATATAGAAGTAAAAACCTTGTGGTCAATACATATAAAAAAAATCTTTTCTGTAGATTAATTTAGCATACATCATAAATAAGTGAATAATTCTAAAAACAAAAATCATATGACTCTGGTGTTTGATAGGGTGGTCCAAAAATACATTGTAAATTTTATTTTGGAATCTTCATCCATATCGTCCCCAAATTTGTTTGAATCCACACACAAATTCGTATATTTTTGTTTAAAAAAAATTATATTTTGAGGTTCCGCGAGCCGCACGTATTTTTGATAAGAAAAAAAATACGTTTTTGTAAACTTCATTCAGAATCATCAATATTAGATGAAATGAGTTCAAACTAAACATTTCCCTCCACCATTCACTATAGAATACAAACGAATAATTAATTTTCAAATATCACCCCGATGAGTCTGTTTCATAGGATACCAAAAAAACCCATAAGTGAAAAATTAGGTTTTGCGAGTTTTTGGCGCTAATTTTGATTTTTTGCAGTTTTTTAAAACAAATTTTTCTAATTCATAAATCAGGAAAAACAGAAGTGAATTTTTGTTGCGGGTACTTTTCAAGTAGATAAAGTTGAATTTTTTCGCATCGAAAAAAAACAAGATCTAATATAGTTGACATGGTAACCATTTCCCATGTGGTGGGTGAATCTTAACACATGAAGTTAATTTTTGTTGCAGGTAAAGATTATTCTGAAATCGCTGTAAAGAATATATTTCGTTTTTTCTGTGAAAATTCTACTTTTTACTGATGATGAAATATTTAAATAAATTGTTTCAATAATAATTTATCACTGTGTTTAGCAATGTACTGTTAGCAAGTTGTGGTTTTTCCAATTTTTTTTACTTATTTTCAAGTTTACAGTTAGAGCGAGACAATAATTAATTAGATTTACCAAAAATAATTCTTAAAACAATTTATTATTATTTAAAATGATATTCACTTAGAATAATGCTATAAAGCTGCAGTCTTTCTTCAATTTTCTACTTGTTGCCCACTTTTTAATTAGAGTAAATTATTAATTCATTCAAGTTAACATTTTTTAAAATAACAGTCTCTTTTGAGTAATGCTAGAAAGTTGCAGTTTTTACTACATATTTAACTTTTTGTCCACTTTTTATTTTAGGCGAGGTCAAAATCAATGAAATTTTACAAAACATGATTGTTTAAATAAATTATTATTATTTATAACTACCTTCTTCTATATTAATGCTAGATAGTTATTATAATATTATCTTCAAATAATACTAGAAAATTGAAGTTCTTTCTGAAATATTTAACTTTTTATCCACTTTTCACTCGGAGTCAGATAAAAATTAACAAAATTTAACAGAAATAATTGTCTAAACAAATTATCATAGTTCATAATTATCTTCTCCTACAGTAATGCTAGATAGTTGCGTTTTTTCTAAAATTTTCCACTTTTTGTCAAATTTTCACTTAGTGAGGTAATAATTAACGCAAGTCAACAAAAATAGTTGTTTAAACAATTCATTATTGTTTATAACTATCATATAACTCTCTTCTTCTAACTATCTAACTATCTTTTCATAGATAATTGATGAAAATTTGCGCATTTTTCTGAAACTTTTTCCTTTGCTTTGGCTTTCTAGTTATTAATAAATAATAAATAAACAGTAGAGAGAATAATTTTTCAAACAATCTCTTTCTTTTTGTAAATATATTTTTCTGAAATAAAACAGATATTTGAAATATTCTTCAAAAGTGTTATATGGATTATATTAAATGTAATTTTTCGTTGAAGAAGTTTCAGAGGGCCTTTTTTTAAATTCTTATTAATATTAAATTTTTTATCTGTTCCTCACTAAAAAGTCAAAGAAAATCTGAAAATTTCAAAAAAACCTTTAACTATCTAGCATTACTCTAAGATAAACGATAATAATTTGCTCAAACAATTATGTTCGTAAGTTGCATTAATTATTACCTCACTAAGTAAAATGTGAACAAAAACTTTAAAAATTCAAAAAAAAAACCGAAACTATCCAGCATTGATATAGGAGAAGATAGTCATAAGTAATAATAATTTGTTTGAACAATTATGCTTGCTAAATTGCCTCAATTTTAATCTCGCTTTAAGTAAAAAAATGAGGGAAAATTGAAAATTTCAGAGAAAACCGCAAATATTTAGAATATTATTAATATGCATTATTATATTTCATTATTATATGTTATATTATATATATATATAATATTATTAATAATAATAAATGTGTAAACAATTATTTTTGTTACTTCAAATTGATTATTACTTCACTCTCATTGAAAAGTGGAGAAAAGTGGAAAAGTTCAGAATAGACCGCAACTTTCTAACATTATTCAAAGAGAATATTATTAAAAATCATAAAAAATTATTGAAAAAAATTATTTTCGTTAACATGAAATTATTATCACCTCACTCTAATTGAAAAGTGGACCAAAAGTGGAAACTTACAAAAATTGCAACTTTCTACAATTATTCTAAGAGAATTTTAATATGAATAGAAATAATACATTGTTTAAACAATTATGTTTGTAAAATTCAATTGGTTATTGCCTTGCTCTAACTGTGAAGTTGCAAAAAAGATGGAAAGTTCGGAAAAACCGCGTCTTTCTAACTCTATTCCAAGAGAAAATTGCTGAAAACAGTAATAAATTGTTTAAAAAATGTATTTAAATATCTAATTAGCAATATATGTAAAGTAATATTTTATGTATTACAAACAATATGTTCTTGAAAAAAAAACTAAAAAAAATCATAATTAGCGCCAAAAACTCGTGAAACCTAATTTTTTACTTATGGGTTTTTTTGGAACCCTATGATGGTATTTAAAAATTAATTATCCATTTGTATTCTATAGCTAATCGTGAAGGGAAATTTTGAGTTTCAACTCAGTTCCTCTAGTATTGATGATTCTGAATGAAATTTATGAAAAAGTATTTTTTTCTATGGGAAATACGTGTTAAACTTCATGGGGCTTGCAGAACCTCAAAGTATCATTACAAAATATATATATATATATATATATATATATATATATTGATTTCTTTTTTGTGGATTCAAATTTTGGGTCATTTTGAACATTTTCCTTGTTTATTGTCATAGTTATATTCACTTCGCAATAATGAGATGTCCACACAAGTTATAGATAGAAAGCTGAAAAATAGTTTTAACTTTATAAATATTTGAAGAATGTCAAATTTGTATTGAAAATATCAAAAATTGACCATTTTGTTTGCAAATTTTCTCCGCGATAAAAAAAATTGAAAATTTTAATAATTTTTTGTAGTGCATCGGGAATCGTGGAAAGTGATGTGCTAACAATATTATGCTGAAAAAATCATCCCAAATGGATTGAATGAATCTCTAACTATTGAAAAAACAATAATTTGTAATTACCTATGGGCGTAAAAAACTGAAATAAGAATTTTTCTGCAATTTTTTTCTCATAACGCTAATAGAATCGATCAAGTTCTTCTAATATTCAAACTTCATTATTTGACTCATATTTTGAAAAAAATCGAAAAGCGTTTTCCCTTATCGAAAAGTCCTTTCTCAGACCACCCTACTTAATATATGAATTTATGTGAAATTTCGGATCTTGTCAAAATTGTGAGACATTCATCTTCAGAATAATCGATAGAAAGAAGAAGATTTGTTGCGACGTTTTTCTGGAGTTATGTTCTGACACATTTGAAAAATGTAGGTGGGCCTATCTGTTTCTGAAGGATTTCAAGGGATTTGAGGGAATTTTTTTTTGTGTCAAGCGGGAAATATATAAATAAGACTAGAATTGTATATTGTTTTTTATAAACAAAAAAATTAAAACCTTTAGAAATTGTACCAATGCAAAATTAAAGTCCTTCATAATGTAGAAAATATTAATTTGGAAAAGATAAATAATAATTATTAAATAATATGAGATTGTATCCAGTAGTATTTTCAAATTCAACGCATATGCAATAAAGGGATTTCGCATTTCACATAAGAGTTAATGCTTTAGCAATTTTAATTTCCAGTCGTCTCAGGTTTGCAAATATGATTTCAAAAAGTTAAAAATTGAATAATGCAAGTAATTCAAAGTTTTGAAATTTTAAATTGAAAGCCTTAATAGTTTAAAAATTTTTATATCAGAATCATCGATCATTAACTACTTTCAGTTTAAAACTAAACTAAAATTAAGGGATATAAAATCAATGAGAATTCACATTTTTTATTATTATTCTGTCGATTATTTATATTTTTGCATACTCCTGGTACATAAAAACTGATAAAATTAATAATTTAATAAATTATTCTGAAAAAAAATCCTTTGTCTAACCAGTAATTATCAGAGAAATAATTTATCCCTCAAATCTAACAATATGAACAAATAGTGAGCTTTCTTCCCTCCTGAAATACAGGCTCATTAGCTACTCAATTTAATTTCATTTTTGCTTTAGTGCCAGGCGGATTTGCTCTGACAGCACAGTTATATTTTCCATTCTCTTTGTTCTGCGGAGTTGAATTCACCTCTTTCAGGCATACTTTTAAAAATATTTCCTCATCTCGTAAAATCCCAATATTACAATTTTATTTCAGTTTACATATTCTATTTGAGTTTCTCTAATTTTAAATTAATAAAAATATAACCCAATACAGGGTATTTTTGATTGATTAAAGATTAAATTTAGGATATACTATCTTTCATGTATACATTTGATTTCTCTCGATTCAGATTACTACCACCTTTTTTATGCTTCAGAGTTTGGGTTCTCTTCAATTTGAAGGTTCAAAACTTTGGCTTCTCAAAATTTGGAATTTGGACTCAGTTGAAATTCCTGTACAATAAATCCCTCCCCCCATTCTACTAAAATAATTATATAAATATATATTTATAACTTATCGTAATCTTAAATTTCAAAAATACTTCAGAAAGAGGATCATTTTTAGGGTTTTGTGGCCCGGGGTTGATTGAATTTTAATACCCCGGAAAAGTTGCCCACCCACAACAACTCTTCACATGCAAAACTTTTTCTCTATCGGACAATATCGACGCCTCCATTCAATATGAGTCTATGTGCTAACAGCGCCGTGTATGAGACTATGCGCTGTTATAAGCATAGGGAATAGTCTCATACAGAGCGCTGTCAGCACATAGACTCATATTGAATGGAGGCGTCGATATCTTCTGTTCGTTCTTTGGATTTAAAAATTCAAATTTAAAAAATAAATGTTTTCTACTGGTTCCAAAAATTCTATAAATTTTATATGTATAATTATTACTAGTAAAAACTAATATTTCATTAGAAAATGAAGACAAAAGTTTTTGCTCAATTCAGCATTTTTTGAAAATATGCAAAACATATGTTGTTTTTTTCTTTAACTGAGTAAAATACACTCATTTTGGAAAAAGTTGAATATGTCGAACCTAAAATTTCTTCAGCTCGAACCAAAGAAACATGTTATTTTGCTTTTCCGGACAAAAGATTTTTGCGTGATTAAGGAATTTTAGGATATTGGAATATTTTATTTTAAAACGTTTTACAAACAAAAAAAAAACTTTTTTCAAATCAAAGCAAAATAATAAAATATTTGTTTGGTTCACGCTAAAGAAATTTCAGTTTTGACATATTCAACTTTTTCCAAAAAAGTGTGGATTTAAATCAATTGCAAAGTTGGCATGTGTGGGAAATTTTGGCAATGTATTAAAATGCAATTAGAAACAAAAGTTGCAGTACGAACCGGACTATTGTCGTCCGTCTGTACGATGTACTTTTTTCCCGCGAGGGAAAAGGAATAAAAATGACGGGAGGGTAGTAGGGGCGGAGACAAGAGGGGTGGAGAAGTTGGACAGGGGAAATAGTGAAGGGATGGGAGAGGGTTAGAGGAAGAGGAAGTAGGCGAAGTGAAGAAGAAAGAAAGAGGAAGGATATTAGGGGATAGCACGGGAAGTAGGGGGAGTGAGAGGAGGGAAAAATATGGGTAAGAGGTTAAGAAGTATAGGGGTAGAAGCGTCGCGAATCAAGGGGTAGAGAAGTTGGGTATAAGAAGTGAGGGGAGGGTAAATAGGGACAGTGATGGAAGGGGGGGTATAGGAGATAAAAGTAGGAGGAGTGAAGATGAAAGGAAAGGGAGAGATATTAGGGAAAGGCATGGAAAGTAGGAGGAGTGAGAGGCGGGGAGGGGAAGACGTGGGGGTAGAAGGGCGGCGGAGTAAGAAGTAGAGAATTCGGGTGCAAGAAGTGAGGAAACGGTAAATAGGGGAAGTGATGGAGGGAAATATAGGAAGGAAAAGTAGGGGAAGTGAAGAAGAAAGAAAGGGGTAGGATATTAGGAAAGTCATGGGAAATAGGGGAAGTAGGTGGAGGGAGAGAAGGGTAGGGTAGGCGGGAAGGAGTGAGGGGGTAGAAGAGCGTCGAAGCAAGGGGTAGAGAAATTGGGCGGGAGAAATGAGAGGAGGAACAATAGGGGAAGTCATGGGAGGGCAGTAGAAGAGGGAGAAATATGAACAGGGAGGGGCACTCAGGTAGTAATAAGAGGGTTATTAGGGGATGTGAAGGGGAGTAGGGGAAGTGAGTGGTTGGACATTATGGGAGGAGAGGGAATGTAGGCGAAAGAAGTTGGAGTATGAGAAAAAATATGAGGGAGCGGTATATTTTAAAGACTTAATTGAGGTCTTAATAGGCTACGAAACCATTTTTTGTAGGCGTGTGGTGCCTACTCTTACTAAAGAGGGCCCCCAAAATCTGCCCATTTCTTTGCGCCCAACGTAATTTTTGAAGGAAACAACATAAATTGACGCAACAAAGCTCAAAATAATCTTCAATGCATGCTGTAACCAGGTTTTTATTAGTTTATATCTACGTCAATTCTTCTTACATAGCACCATTTCAACCCCTAGGAACCCAAAAACTACCCCTATAAGGGGGTGGAATGTACACCGGTACTATAAAAGTAGGTAGAATAGTTTTCTATAGTTTTTCATCAAACAGTGACGCTTGATCTCTTGAAAATCGAAAAACTACCCCTATGAGGAGGTGGAAAATACGTCATAAACAAGAATCTGTATAAAATATTTTTGAAATCTTTTTTTACCATATATAGAATCAATTAGTGTCAATGTATAATAACTACGTTAATTATACTTACTTAGCATCATTTCAACCCATGAAAACCGAAGAACTACCCCTATCAGGGAGTAGAAAGTACTTCATGACCAAGAACGAGGATAAAATATTTTTCAATTATTTTTTTCTATAGATATAGTCACGCGAGTGCCAATGTATAATAACTTCGTTAATTATTCTTACTTAGCACCATTTCAACTCCTAGAATCCCGAAAACTACCCCTATAAGGGGGTGGAAACTACACCGTTATATAACCCTATATAAGGAAGGTGCGTGCATATTTGGCTGTACAAACACATGTACAAACACAAACACATTAGCCAAATATGCACGCACCTTCACTATATAGGGTTATATAACCCATAACCCAATAACTCATTATAGGGGTAGTTTTTCGATTTTCAAGAGTTGAACCGTCACTGGGTAGGTATAATTGAGGTACGTATTATACTGTTTAATACAAACTATTGAAAACTATTCTACCTACTTTTATAGTACCGGTGTACATTCTACCCCCTGATAGGGGTAGTTTTCGGGATTATAGAAGTTGAAATGGTGCTAAGTAAGAATAATTACCGAATTTGTTATACATTGGCACTAGCATGACCATATCTATAGAAAAAAAAATAATTAAAAATATTTTATCCTCGTTCTTGGTCATAAAGTACTTTCTACCCCCTCATAGGGGTATTTTTTTGGTTTTAATGCGTTGAAATGGTGCAAAGTAAGTAGAATTGACTTAGTTATTATACATTGACACTAATTGATTCTATCTACGGGGAAAAAAATAATTCAAAAATAAATTATACACATTCTTGTTTATGACGTATTTCCACCCCCTCATAGGGGTATTTTTCGATTTTCAAGAGTCGAAGCGTCACTGTTTGAAGAAAAACTATTGATAACTACTCTACCTACTTTTATAGTACCGGTGTAAATTCCACCCCCTGATAGGGGTAGTTTTCGGGTTTAGGGGTTTAAATGGTGCTCTGTAAGAAGAATCGACGTAGAGACTATACGTTAATATACCAACGCGATCGTACCTACAAAAAAAACATAGTTAAAAGCTATTTCAATGACGTTCTTATGCATGAAGTTCTTTTCACTCCCAATTCAGGGTAGTTTTTCAATTTTCTAGTGTTAAAAGGGGTTGAAAGGGTAAATTTATAACAAAACCGGTTACAGCATGCATTGAAGATTATTTTGAGCTTTGTTGCGACAATTTATGTTCTTTCCTTCAAAAGCTACGTTGGGTGAAAAAATGGGCCGGATTTTCGACTTATTTTGGGGTCCCTCTTTTATGTATTAAACTGAAGAAAGCTTAGATTAAGTTGTCTGGTATAAGATGGTTTTTTTAATTGATTTTGAATTTTCTAAATGTTTTTAGCTCCAGGTGATGCTTGAAATAGATGATTCAGATTTAGCATTCAATGGAGTAAGAGCTGCATCAACATGAACTATGTTAAACCCGATATATTGTCAGCTTTTCATGTTGGAGAAAGGAAAAGGGACTCTTTATATACTCACCATTCATCAATATTTTAGGTCTACATTGCGGAATATCCTTTTCGATAAGGATAGCATTCTTCTTACATAGAAGATTAATTTTACGCTTGAAAATCAAGAGCCTTATTTATGAACTGTTAAAACAGAGATTGATGCAGTATTGCGTCAAGTATTTTTTTGATTTCCGGTTCAGTGTATAACTTATTGGAAGGTCAGGATGTCCCCACTGCTGAAGTCTCGGAAAGACATTTCTACTCGAGATTATGGAATAAAATTATTTCCATTATGGCACAAATGCTCAAATAAATGAATCTAAATCTTATTTTTTGAGAGGGAGACAGTTTAAAAAAAATCCATCTAATAATGTTAATGTGGTATTCTTTAAAAATGTTTGAAATTTCGAAATAACAGTTTAGAATGTTATTTTAATTAAAACTATACAATGTTTAATATTTAGAAGAAATCTAATACATACGAAAAACTAAGAAGAATTATAATTGAATATTGTAACCTAAATAAACTGCACGATAAATTCAGAAACAGTGTTACCACCAGTGGAGAGGGATTAAAATTATGCTTTGAAATTTCAAATCTTCAAATTTGAAGGGACATTTTTTCCATTAAAAAAATATCAGCCTTATAAACAAAAATTAATAAATGCAACACTTTTATAAGAAACCACAAATTTTATTTCATTAGAAACCAAACACACGCGATTTTTTTATCGCACAATTTTTTAATTCATACATATATCAAACCAATATTATTAAAACATTTCTGTATTCAATAGCATCTACTATCTAAACAATAATAGAAAAGAAAATCAGTGATTTCCGTTTAAATGAACCGATTTCCGGTAGAAATCGCCAACATACCTTTTTATAATAAATGATATTATTTTATCGACCAGGGTAATTAATTAATTAATTACCCTCGTCCACAAAATAATATCAATTATTAAATTATTTAGATTCGGTGAAATTTATTCAGACTAGAATGAGTCACTAGAAATTTCACAGGGTAATGATATGCAGATCCGCGTCATCCTGTGGATATGGGAAAACGAGAAATTATCTGCTGCAGCCTCGGTCCCGTAATTGGTTAAAGCTCCACTCATGGATAGTGGCGTTCACGGTTCAAATCCGGGCTGAGGCAGATTTTTTCTCGTTTCGCCAGAAAATTATTTGACCAGTAATCGACAATGTTGAACACCAAAAATTAATTACCTTTTTATTGTTCAATTATTATGAATATTCTTTAAAGTCAAATGATTTTGTAATAACAGTAGCGATTTGAGACAAAGAATACTAACATAGCGTTACAGAAAAAAGGTTCAAAATTGTATATTCTCTCTTGAAAACGCGAGAATAACCTAAAATTGTTCAAAAAATATTTACCTTCTTTGAAATCCAATCATATTTTATTAAAAGAACCGATATCCGATATAAAACGCCAACGAAACCGAAATTTTTAAATTTAATAACTCTGAAAGTTGATCTGAAAAATCTTATTTTTTTTTAAAGAGTAAAAATACCAATTTTGTGACGAAAAACACTAACATAACCTGAAAAAAATTGTTTTAAGTTGTGAATCTTCTTTTTCGGTGAAAAACGTTAATATAACATGAAAATGTTTAATAATTGAAAATCTTGTTCGAACTATAATTATTTTTGTTTTAAAGTACTCATTTACGGTGTAAAACGTGAACATAACCTAAAATTGTTGAATATTGGGAATCTCGATTATGGTTTTTTTAAATGCTGATTTACGATGAAAAAAATAACCTAACATTCTTAGAAATTTTAAATTTTCTTCTAAACTTTCTAATGTTATATAAAAATTCTTTCAGAAAAGTACTAATTTCCAGAAAAAAGCACATACATGAAACATGTATAATATTTTCAAGAATTTATTAGACAATTAGAAAGTTTTAATTTAACAACGTGAGAGTATTTAAAAGACAAGAATGTTCCTCAATTCGCTTAAGGTTTTATTATTTGCTGAAACGTAATAAATAAAAAAAAGTTAGTTATAATTGTTTATTAGAAAGTACTTATTTGCATATTTGCATTTTTACTTTTGCTTCTGGCAAAAGTCCTAATTTTTATTTAATTTAAATTTATAAAATCTCATTCTGTTCTTTGAATGGATCTTTACAATTCTATTCCTCACGTTTTTATTAAATATCAATTAGCAAATTGAATAAAAAATTATTACCTGAACGATTTTTGAACTTATTTACGTTTCGCTTCAACTTCTGAGCTTTGTTGTAATATCCAAAGGGCCCTTTTTTATCAGTTTCCTAAATAAAGTTAAAGATAAAGTTATTTTGAATCTGAATGCACAACAAGAACATCCTTGAAAGGAAATATTTGTAGATTTCATTAAAAAAAATTTTAATTCAAGATAACGACAAAAATATTTCAGTTAAGCATAAGATATATTTATTTCTCTCTCGCAATTTTTTTGTATTTTTTTGGCGCAATTCCTCGACAATGTGCGTTTGTCTTTTTTCTTTGCATTGTAGTTTCTCTAAGCTACTCACCATTCCTTTATTAATTGCTGAGACTTTCTTGTAACTCTTGAAAATTTAATTGTATTCAAACAAAGAGAAGTAAGAATCTGTGAATTTTTCTCAAATATAGCAATTATAGGAGATTTCGAGAAAAAAGGGGAAAATTGAGAAAAAGGGAATAAGGAACCGACTGTCATCCCTAAAAATTGATAAAAACTAAATTCATAAACTAACATTGAATTTTATGTTTTTTTGACATTAAGATTTCCAAAAAAGGTTCAAGGTTTCAAAATTGGTGTTTTCTAGAAATTCAAAAATATTATATTTCGAGAGGACAAAAAAAATATAAATATGGGTCAGGCTCTGATTTTTTTAATATGTATACTGTAGGAATACTTTTGGTGATCTTGTTAGCTTTCTCTACTCTTCCTTTGCGATTTAAAATTTTCTCAAAATATGAATAATCTTTACTCATTTAATTCATTTAATGGAATTCGAAACATGAAATTACGCGATAATGAGAGAGTTGTTCAAAATCTTATTTCCGTATTTTCGAAGACTATTTTTATTAAAATTTAAATATTTAATTAAAATATTTTACTCACACAGAAAAGTGGTACACGAAGCACTTCCAGCCTGTGGGACGTTCCAAGAAGTTGTAAACTTGGCCTTGAAATGTCGCTTTTCCGGCACGACGATGTTCCTTTAGATGATATCGACCTTCCCACGTCTGGCGATCACCACTGACACCTAATAAAAGTCTAGGATCAACACCTAAGAAAATTAAACACAAAGTCAATATTAAAGCCCCTGTCCAAATTAATTTTATCTTTCAAATATTCCAATGCTTTCTTAAAAATCGTGTTCACGAGATCTCTTATACATTTTTGTTGAAAACCTCGTTGATTGCATACTGCGTGAACATGACTTTTAGCAGCTGTTTTCAGAATTTTGACTTAAAAATGTTATTTTGAAACGAGAACATTTAAATCGTAAATGAATCTTTAATAATAAAGGCAAAAAGTCTTTTCTTAACTTATTAACTACATGTTTTAAAAATGAGTCAAAAAAGGCGTCATGAGCCTACAAAAAAGAGTTTCGTAGCCTATTTCTCTGGGGAACGGGGTGAAGTTGACTAGGGTAGGGGTAAAGTCGGCTAGAGTACAGGGTAATGCCATCTGAAGTACGAGGTAAAGTCGGATAGCGTACGAAGTAAAGTTGCCTGGGGCACGGGATAAAGTCGGCTAGGGTACACAGTGAATTCGTCTAGGGTAAGGAGTGAAGTCGGCTAGAGAACTGGATAAGGTCGGTTAAATTACGGGGTGTAATCGGCCAGGGTACAGGGTGAAGTCAGCTAGGGTACAGGATGAAGTCATTGAGGGTATAGGGTGGAATCGGCTAAGGCAGGGGGTAAAGTCCAGAAGCATACAGGATAAAGTTGGTTAGGGTACAGAATAAGTTCGGGCAAGGTACGGGGTGAGTTCGTCTGGGATACGGGGTAAAGTAGATTGGGGTACGGGATAATGTCGGCACAGTTACGGGGTGAAGTCTGCTAGGGTACATGTGGAGTCATCAAGAAGATAGCGTAAACTCGGCTAACGTACTGGGTAAGTTCGGGTGGGGTACGTGGTGAAGTCGGGTCATGTACTAAATAAAGTCGAATAAGGTAAGGGGTGAAGTTGGCTTGGGTACAGAATAAGGTCGATTAGAGTACGGGGTGAAGACATCTGAAGTACTGGGTAAAGTCGGCTGTGGTACGAAGTAAAGTTAGGTAGGCTGCAGAATGAAGTCGAGTAGGTACGGGGTAAAGTCGACTAAGTATGAGGTTAAGTCGGCTAGGGTACAGGGTAAAGTCATGTTGGGTACGGGGTAAAGTCGGTTAGATTACTCGATAAGGTTGACCTCATGTACGGAGTAAAGTTGGCCATGGCAAGAAGAAAAGTCATCTAGGGCACGGGTAAAGTCAGCTTGAGTACAGGCTAAATTCACTCAAGGTGAAGTCATGTAGGGTATAGGATAAAGTCGGCTAGCGTACTGGGTAAAGACGGGTGGGGTACAAGGTAAAGTTGGTTCAGTTATGGAATAAGGTCGTATTAGTTACGATCTAAAGTCGGCTAGAATACGAAGTAAAGTTGGCTAGGGTACGGGGTAAAGTCGGCTAAGCTATGGGGTGAAGTTGGTTAGGGTATAGGGTAACGTCATGTAATGTAAGGGGTAAGGTCAGTTAGATTAAAGGAATAAGTTCGGTTAATGTACGGAGTAAAGTCATCTATACTACGGAGAAATGTTATGTAAGGTACGGGGTAAAGTCAGCTAAGGTATGAGGTATATTTCGGTGTGGTGCGGGATAAAGTCGGCTAGGGTACGCGGTAAAAACGGTTAGGGTTGGGGATAAGGTCCGCTAAGACACAGGGTAAAGTCGGCTAGGGTGCATGTTAAAGTCATGTTGGGTATTGGGTTAAGTCATGGCACGGAAAAACGTCATCTAGGGTACGGGGTGTAGTCCGGTAGGGTACTGGCTAAAGTTTTCTAGGGTACGCGGTAAAATCGATTAGGGTACGATATAAAGTCGGTAAGGGTACGGGATATGTTCGGTTAAGGTACGGGGTAAAGTCGACTAGAGTATGGTGTAAAGTTATCTAGGGTATTGGATAAAGGCGGCTAAGGTTCAGGGTAATGTTGGTAATGAGGTACGAGGTCAAATCGGCTAGGGTACGGGGTAAATTTGGCCAGGGGATTCCACTGCTTCCTCTTTCAGGAAAAAAAGGCCGATGGACGGACGCCCGGTCGAAACTGTAAGGGTTTCTGCCCGCGGCTACGAAACCCTAAAAATGATAAAAGGATTTCATTCATAACTCATCAGTTTAGTTATTCAAAATTCGCAAAAAACTGGTTTTACTTCCTGGTAAAATTTATTTTTGAATGTGTCTAAACATTATTCATTAAAGAGAATGTTTTAATCGTGAATGTTCTTTTTTAATATTAGAAAATTAGATATGAGAAAAATAAAATTATGGACAAAAATTTCAAAATATGTGGAAAAAGAATCTGGAAAATTTTAAAACAATTTTTCATAGTTGCGTGATTTAAAAAATATTTATTGAAACTTTGAATTATTTCAAAACATATTTCAAAGTTTCAGAATTTCTGAAAAGGTTAAAAAATAATTCAAATCTTCAGAAAATTTCACAACATTTAAAATAAACTGTAGATTTTTTTAGATTTCGAAAATAAAAGCTTTTTATGAACTTAAAAAGATTTCAACAAATTTAAAATAAAATTTAGATTTTTAGAGATTTCAACAGAAACAATTCAGAAGTTTTTCAATGAATTTGTGAAGGTTTCATGATGATAAAACAATTTGTTCAGGATTTCCGAAAAAATATTTTGTGATTTTTTATTTTAAAAATTAATTTGAAGAAAATATTTAAAAATATTTGTAAACATTTTGAAATATTTCCAGAATCGTCAAAGAAGAATCTGGAAGGTTTTCCGTAAATTTGTAAATTATTTGTAAATTTCTTCAAAACTTCTACGAGTTCTAATTATCTTTTAAACTGTCTCGAATGTGTCCTAAAAGCTTTCTTAGACATTTTCTAGATACTTTTTTCGTCATATCTGAAATCTACAGAAATCTTTTTTAATTTTCACAAGGAACTCAGAAAAATTATATCTATATAAACCTCAAACAAATATTTCAAATCCTAAAACATATAGTGATTAAAAATTTTTATTTTGTATTAAAAATTATTTTAGTTTAGTTTAGATGAAAATTTATCTATTTCGATTAAAAATTCCACTACTTGTTAAAAACTTGATCTACTTTCTAAAAATTGCCTTCGTTCTTTGAAGATCTTGGTAGAAAATTAATCTATCCGGTTAAAACTTAACTTTTTTTTTGAAAATTCATATTTTCGGGATAAAAAATTAATATTATTTTTTTTGTAGAAAATGAAATTGGTTGAATATCATATCTTTACCTTTTATCAGTTGAGAATTCAACTATTATGTTAAAAATCCGTCTTCTTTGGATGAGTTTAATTCTTTTTGATTTCAAATAAAAATATCTTTCAGTTGAAATAGCAACTGCATTACATTTTTCGTTAATAATTCATTCAACTTTTATGGTTGAACATTCATCATGTTAGTTCAAAATTTATTTCTCTGGTTGACAATGTAACTATTTCGTTGAAAATTTGTCCTCTTTTAGTATGAAATAATTTTCTTGGTAGAAAAATCATCTATATCGTTAAAACATTACTGTTTTTGTGAAAATTTTTATTTTCACGTTCAAAAATTAAACTGTTTTGAAAAAATACGTCTCTTTTGGAAAAGATTTCATCTATTTTGTTGAAAGTTTTTTGGTTGAAATATCGACTGATATATTTTTCGATCAGATTTAACTATTTTGGTTGAAAACTCAACTATTTGTTTCAACATTAACGTCTATGTGAAATATTCATATCTTCGGCTAAAAAATTGAACAGTTTTATAGAAAATTCGTCTCTTTGAAAAAAAGTTTCATCTTTTTTTGTTAAAAATGCAAATGGTTAAAAAACAATCTTTTTTGGTTGATGATGCAATTGTTTTGTTGAAAATTCTTGTTTTTGGATGAATTTAACGCTTTTTATTTCCAATAAAAATATTATATAGTAGAAAATTAAAAAAAAACTACTCTTAAAAGATCACTTTTTGATTGAAGATTTATCATTTTGGGTTACAAAATTAAACTGATTTGTAAAAAATTCGTCCCTTTTGGAAAACGTTTCATCTATTTCGTTGAATTTTTTTGTATGAATTACACTTTTTTTATTTGAAATAATAATTTTATTTTGGTTGAGAATTAACTCTTTCGTAGAAATTTTGATTTGTCACATCTGAGAGCTTCAAAAATCCTTTTTATTTTTCCGAAAAATCTCAGCAAAATTATATGTATATGACCTTAGAAATAAATAAACAAGTAAACCTTTTATTTTGTATTAAAAGTTATTTTTTCCATCAAATCGAAAGAATACACGCACGCGTTATGTTTAGCTATATATATTTCATATTGCCTTTTCACTTTTGACAGATTTTTACTTACAAGGAAAAAATATTTTTCTCCTTAGTACTCGTTTAAAGAGCATGAAATAAATCGCTGATCGTTAGCGAAAAGGTATTTATCAAGAAGCTTTAATTCTTAATCTTCTAATGTGTTAGCAGTATCAATTTTTTTGTTTCTGCTTTAACCAGAAAAAAAAGACAAAGAACAAATTTTGTATCATTTAAAAAAAAAGGGAAATTCGGGATGAGTATTCAAGTATTTTTTATAAGTTTGACTAGTTATCCTGAATTTCCGGAAGAATCGACACAGGCATATTAAAAAGCTTTTTTCTTTCCCTTTACATTTTAACTTGCTTTAATCAGCTTAATTAGCCCACTTGACACGTTCACTAAAAGTAATATTTATTAAAAATGATGATTTATTAAAAAGTTATATTTATATTCAAAAATATTACAAGGTGGACTAAAAAATTCACTTCAAAAATTCCCTGACTTTTTTTCACTTTTCCCTCATTTTTCCCTGACCAATCTTTCCTTTTTCCTGACCATTAATATTTAAAGACCAGAATTCTAACCTTGCAAAATTGTCAGGCTTCACAGCCAAAAATTATTTTAGAACAGAAGAAATAGAGTGATTTTTCACGAAAATTGGGGAATAATAGAGGAAAAAATCTTTTAAATAAAATAATAATATAGATCCCAAAACGCTTTAAATTCCTCAGATTTAAGGGGGAAATATATAGCATTTTCAACAAAATAGTGACATTTTCATTCAAAAGAGCTTTTACTTTAGAAGAGATGAATTTTTAGCTTCCAGCTGAAAAGTTGAAGGTTTTAGCAAACAGTTGACCTTTAAACCCGTAAAGATAAGTTAGATATAAGTTGAACACTCAACAACGACAAAATTAATTTTGAACAAAATAGTTGAGTTTTCGACAAGAAAAGATAACTATAACAAAATAGTCGGATTTTTAACAAAATAATTGAATGTTCAACAAAATAGTTGTAGTTTTAACCAAATAATTAACCAAATAGCTAAAACAGTGACATTTCAACTTAATAGTTGAATTTTCAAGCCAAAAGGATTAATTTTTTAGAAGACAGTTGAATTTTCAACCTGTAAAGTTAAATTTTCAACCAAAAAGTTCATTTCCAAGCAAGAAGGATAATGTTCAACCAAGAAATGTGAATTTTCTATCAAAAAATATAAACTTTTTATCCAAAAAGACGAATGTTAAACAAAACAGTGCAATTTTCGTCCAAGAAAGGTCAATTTCAACCAAAAATTCTTGGATTTTCTTATTGGGATGTAATAATTCAGATTGAATTTAAATGAAGAAATACGAAAAATGGCAAAAGGGGGAAGTTTCTGGAAAACATGGAAAAACGAGGAATTCTTTTTAAATTCTTTATTAAATTTGAAGTCTGCATCTTCATAATTTAGATTTTTTTATTGTCTTATCGTTGTCTGTTTTATGACTTTTCTTGATCAACAAAATTCCCTGACTTATCCCTGATTTTCACGTTTTCCGTGACCTACGGCGACCCATATATTATAAATAATTGAAGAAAATGTTTTCAATTTTGAAAAAATTCTCCAACCAAAAGAATTGTTTTCTTTGATATAAATGAAAATTTGGCTGAATCAAACAAATTTTGGTAGATTCAACAAAATATTCGATTGACGTACCAGGAAGAAATTTTTTGTTGAACCAACCAAATAGTCAATATAGAAAAACATTTGGTTAAAACCACCAAAAAATTTAGTTGGGTCAACGAAATATCTTGTTGGCCATATGATAACCATTGTTAATAACAATTATTAAACCAAGAAAAATGTCGTTGATTCAACCAAATCGTTTTTTGAGTGTATGTTGTTGCCCTTCCCTTGGCTAAGTCTTCTGTTTGCTATAAACTGATCGATCTGTTCTGAACGGACATTAGATTATTACACTGTGCAAATACTGTCTTCGTTCATTTTATAAGCGTTAGCTTTGTGGTCGCAGTAGAGCAAAGTCTCCCTCACAAGTGTTACATAAGTTCTCATCAAACAGTTTACCGACCGCTGAAACTTTAGGTGATTCGTAAACCTTTATTCCAATAGCTGAAGCCCTGTTAAAATTTATTTCAAGATTGCACGCGTATTAACATTTTTTCATTTGCTGCTAAAAATGATATTTCAAGGAACAACAGATTTCTTTTTCTTCCTAATTACATCACTTGAAGGAGAAACCAGTGCGAGGTGGTTGGAAAAACTTTTGAAACCATAACATCGATACATAATGGCAAAAACTTCATTTTCAAAATGTCTTGACTTTCCCCAGATTTTTCCTTGGCCAATTTTTCATTTTCCCTTCGCATTAATATTCAGAGACCAGCATTTGCATCTTATAACATTTTTCAAATAGAATCTTTTATAAGTGCAATGAGACGATTTTAATTTTAAATTTAAAACTTTAAAATTTATTAATTTTTTTAACCAAAAAAGATGACATTTCGACATAACCAGATAAATTTTCAATCCAAAAGAACAAATTTTTGACCAGAAAATATGAGTTTTTAACAAAATACTTGAATTTTCAAAAAAATAAATTTAATTTTTGAACAAATGCATTTTATAAAAAGTAGTTTAACTTTTTGAAAAAGTTGAATTTTGAATCTGCAAAGATAAATTTTGAAGCAAATCGTCGGATTTTAATTTTTAGAAAATTAATTTTTAACCGAAAACAGTTACATTTTCAAACGCACAGTTGTATTTTCGAGCCAAAAAGACGAGTTTTTTAGAAGACAGTTACATTTTAACCCGAAAAGTTGCATTTTCAGCAAAAAGATCAGTTCTCAACGAAAAATGAAAATAAATAGCAAAAATGAAAAATTTAAATTTTCAGTAAAAAAAAGTGATAAAAAGTGAAACCAAAGAGATGAAATTTCCAACAAAAAAGACAAATTTTCAGAATATAAAGATGTTTCTGCGAGAAAAAGAAATTGCATGCAAATTGTTGAACTTTCAAGCCAAAAGACCATTTTTCGCGCGGCTCGCAAGTTTGAGCGCGCCTCAGGCGCGCGACTTTTGGTTCTCGCGCTTCGCGCTCGAAAATATAATTATCTCGCGCTTCGCGCTCGATTATGTATTTTCCTCGCGCTACGCGCTCGGTCTTTGTGATTCCCTCACATTTGTGCGCAGGCCTTTTAAAATTAAAGTTCGACGCATCGACAACTGTAATTTAGTGATTGTGAATTCTCTTTTGTTGAAGCTCCTTCGGCTTTAAGAAACTCGATTTTGTCGAAAATTTGAACTTTTCTACATTATGTTCAACTCTATTATATCAAACGTATATTATATATATTTCAGTACCTCGGTTTGGGGCTGCTTATTCAGATATTACAAAATGAAGTACAAATTTTATTTTTCATGATTACTTTAATCTTTGCAAATTGTTATCAAACCTTTTATTGCAAGTTGTGTCGTTTTTCTATCAATTTAATTTTTTAATTTTCAATGTTATTTTTTACGATTAAAAGTAAAAATACGCATCCTAGCGTAAGGTGGTTCTGAGCAAATTTGTAGATATAATTGATGCGAAAAATGTTGTTAAATAAAATTTCATTGTAGCTTGTGTCCTTTTCCCAAATAGTTGATTTTTTAATTATTAATATACTTTTTCTAACAAGAGTTTATAACAAATTTGTAGGTATTTTGTGGTTAAACAACTTTTGTCCTTTCATTTTTGTCGTCTCTTGGGTCGTTTTTCCAAAAATTTAATTTCTTTTTAATCTTATTTTTACGATTAAAAGAAAATCTACTCGTCCTATCTCAAAGTAATTAATAAAAAATTTTTAGATCCTTTTCAGGTGAAGAACTTTGGTCTATTTTTTTCGTACCTTGTGTCGTTTTTCAAAAAATTTTATTTTTTTATTTTTAATGTTATTTTTTACGATTAAAACAAAAATTACGCGTCCTATCAAAAAATTATTGATCAAAAATTCAGGCGAGTTCTTACTCTTTTTTGGAAGAGCAACTTTTGTCTATTCATTTTTTCATAGCTTGTGTCGTTTATCCTATGTGTCGCATCCTATCAAAAAATTACCATAGACACATTTGTAGCTCTTTTTTGTGTGAATAACTTTTGTCTTATTTTTTTTCTTCGTAGCTTGTGTCGTTTGTCCAAAAATTGCATTTTTTTATTTTTAATGTTTTTTACGAATAAAACAAAAACTACGTGTCCTATGAGAAAGTAATTAATAAAAAATTCGTAGATCTTTTCTTTTTTTCGTATCTTGCATGGTTCGACCGCAAAATGGAATTTTTCATTATTTTTTGTGCGATCAAAATTTGAATTTTCGATTTTTCGAGAAAATTCAAAAAGTTGCTATGATAATCTTATAGGGATTTGAAAATGAAACGTTTTTCTTTTCTTGACTTATTTCATATCATGCGCTGTTTGGCTTAAAATGTTAATTTTCGTTTGTTTTTTTGGATTTTCTATTTATAAAAAAAAAGTCATTAGGATGAATTGTTCGAGTTCCTGAGTACTACAAATAACCGTGCAAAGAATTTTCAAATCTTGAAAAATATGGTTTCAAAAATTTTGAAAATGCTTTAAATTTTTGAATTTTTATCCAAAATAGCTGCTTAACGAACTCGTTCTTTCTGTTTAGGCCTCAAAAAAGTGTGCCAAAGCACAATCCAACCAGATCAATCCTTTGAAAGTTATCGTGCCTACACGATACAGACTACAGACTAAAGACAGACAGACATACACACAACTCCGTAAAAATCGTTTTTTCTGACTCAGGGCGCCTCAAAACGTGGAGATTTGTTTAAAACAGACTAAGTCAAATTTTACATAAAACCAATACCTTCTCATTAGGATGAGAATGTAAAAAAATTAATTCTTAACGAAACGAAAAGAGGAAATTTCAAACAATGAAATGTACTTTTCTACCAAAAGAGATGAATTTTCCACTAAAAAATATCAATTTTCGTGTAAACATGGAAAAGTTATATTATCAGCCAAAAAAAATTAATTTTAAACTAGAGAAAATACAAATTTTCAAAAAAAAATATTAAAATTTTTTAACTAAAGAGATCAACCTTCAACCACAAAAAAATATTTCAACAAAGTAGTTAAACTATTACCCAAAGAGGGTTAATCTTTAAGTTAAATAGACAAATTTTCAATAAAATAGTTCAACTTTCAACCAAAGAGATAAACTATCAAATAAAATGATAAATCTTCAACTGAAATAGTTAAATTTTCCGTAAGACAAGCCGAAGGAACCAGTGACAGAATAGAAAAAGCAATTCAATTTCTTAAAAAATGATAATCTGTCAGTAGATAAAATTTACATCACGATGTCAAAAACACATTCATCAATTCAAAAATAGCAAGTAAGTGATAAAAAGACACATTATAATACTTGTTTTTAATATTGCTACTTCTAAAAAATACTATAGAACTTATGCTAGAAAATCCAGTCACTTTTTTCCATTATTCAGTTCTTACTAGGGTCCACCTCGTACTGGTTTCCTTTACTCAATTTTGGCATAAAGAAAAAGTTTGCTGAAATAAAATAAATCCACTATTTTCCAAACTAATTAAAATAATAATTTTCTTCTTTTATTCTGTTCGAGAGATCGTTTTAAAATCCTGAAAAAAAATATTTTAAATTTTCCAATAGAGAATTTACATGTTTGAAGAATACAGTAAATGAGTATAGCATCTTGTAGTACGTTAAAATGAGTTTATTTTTACCTTAAATAAACCTATATTAGGTTCAAATATTTTTTAATTCAATTTGCAAAAGTAGAAAGAAACTTGCGTGAGTGGCACCTTTTATGATTGATGTGACGTCAGTTATACAAGCAGTCCTTGCCAGTGAATGATTTTTCAGTATTCTTGTAAAAATCGCTTGTCACATTTAATTTCTCTTATATCGATACTTAGTGTCAACATTTATTGACATTTGAAATGTCAAACATTTGAAGTGCATGATGCAAGAAGGTTAATCTTAAGCGGATTCGAAAAAACTTTGACCACTTCAAATCTTAAGGTAGTTGTGCTAAAAAACAGATCTTTGTAAAAAATAGTTTTTTCATGATTTGAATAATAAAACTAATAATACTGAAGGTGTGATTTCAAACAAAAATATTATTTATATAGAAAAAATGTTCAAACTTAGAAGAAATATTTACTTAACCAATGTTTTCTGCAATTGAATTTTTCCTAATATCGCTTTTTACAAATTTTTGAAACAGGGGTAAAGTTTAATAAGTGATGACTTATTTTTCGGGAAAAACATTCTCTGCAACTCTGTTGTTTCCAATTTTTAATGTAATTTTTTCTGTGTCTGAAATCGCAAAAAAATGTTTAAAAAGAAACCATTTTTTAAACAAATAACTATCTTTAAAGATTGTTTACTTATTTTGAAAATTGAAAACAGCAGAATTTTAGGGAATGTCTTCCCCAAAAAATAAGCATACATTTATTAAAATTCAACTATTTTTTAAAAATTGTTAAAAAGCGACAGTAAGAAAAAAATCAATTACAAAAACTATTGTTAAAATAATTATTTTTCGTAACTTTTAAACTTTTTTCATAAAAATAATGTTTTTTCTTTCATAAAACATGACTGATAATATCGTTTCAGTTCCTAAAATCATAGGAAACTTTTTTCTTCCAGTGACCTGATTTTTGGAACGATAACTACGCTAAATAATTTTCCATATCTTTTCGAAGCTTGGATAGAAAATTCTATTTATATTATCAGGAAATCAAAAGTTATAAGTACTTAAAATTAAAAATAAGGGCTCTTATCGAATGTTTAGGATCATACACTTTTTGAAAAAAGCATTCAAAAATGCATGAAAATTCTCTATATCAACAAAATGGCAATCGTTTTTCAGAAATTTTTTTTTTTTTTTTAAATAAGCGAGTTATGAGAAAAGTTTGAGAGCAAAATTGTGCCTTTCAATAAATTCTTTAAAAATGTATTCTTTCATTTTTGGTATTCGCTAACGTCTTTCGATTATGTAGAAAAATATACGTGTAAAAAAAAATATTTTTCGGTGCGAAATATCGAAAAACTGACCAAAACCGGAGAAAAAACTTTATATAGAACTCTTCGGAAGGGTAAATTGTGCTTTTCGACTATTTTCTGTATCGCATTTTTTTCAACAAAAATTGTTGATTTTCAGAAATACGGTCCCCATTTTGCTTATTTTGAACAGTTTCATATTTTCTTGCGGATCTCGAAAAATTAATGAATCCGCCGTCAGAGTAAAAACATAGTCATTATTCAATTTTTTTAAATGTCAGAACATCGAAGAGAAATAAAAGAAGATTTTTTTGTAGAACTATTTGAAAGAGGCCATTTCATGTCCTATATATGTTTGTAAGGAAAACAATATTTATATTTTGAAAAAAACGATCGCTATTTTGTTAATTTTTTTTGATTTAATTTTTTTCATTTCGAAACATTGAGAAACCCTATATATGAAGATCAAAATAAAAAGGTTAATCACTATCGTTGTTCTTGAAAATATCGGATTTTTAAACAATAGTTACACTCAAAAAAAGTTTTTTAAAGGTTTGGCTTTTTTATCAATTTGAGCCAAAAGTTGGACAATTTTCGCTGCTCCTAATAAAGTAGATTATAATTGAGGTTTAAGAGAACAAAGAATGATAATTTCATTCGAGATGATTCCTCCATATTTAGATAAATTGTGTATCTTCTATCGAGGTAGAAGAAAAATACTGGCTATCCAATATTCTCGAATTATTGCACATGTGAGTTTTGATTTAAGCAATTCTTATAGCATATTGAATACAATTATGAATGCAAAAAAATAATAAAGTGTTTACTTATACATGAATACAAATTTATAAATGATTATCGAGCATGCATAAAGCGCTACTTGTCTGTGTAATAATGAGTATGAGTTGGAGTGTTTGCACACGATTATATTGATTCGTCGATGGTTCCAATGAACTTGTTTTCATTTGTAGAAGCTCAACAAAAGAATAAGGGTCTTCGTGCTGTCAATGAGCTTTCCTGGAATATTCCAACGATCAGAAAATAGCTCGTGGCCAATATTTTTGCTGATCCTCTTTGAAGAACCTAAGTTTCAAATACCTTTTCTGTCTTTGGAAGGATTACGTTTGCTAATAGTTGTCTTCCGGTGAAGAGGTCGAGGCTTCACGGAGTCGTCATCATAATTTTCTCCATTTTCACAGTCAATCACGAAAATTTCGGGTCGAGTCCTATTGTGTCGGGCAACACTTCGGCGACGGGAACTACCATGTGATAACTGTGACCGATTCACTTTCTGAAACTCGCCTTCCATAATTTTGACAAGCTTCACATAACATTTTGACGTCTAATCATACACCAATTAACTATCATCTGTTCGGTTCACCAAGTTTAATTAATTTCTCGCAGTTACATGAATTATTCCAAAATGAGAACATTCTTACTTCTCTTCTCTATCTCTCATCTAATATATCTTTTAGCTAAAGACAATTTTTTTCTGCTGCTCATTCTGGACTTTTGAGTATATTCCAGAAGAATTTTATTGTAGCACTTAATATTTCCGATTATAAAGTTCACTCCCACTTCTCTTACACCTTAAAAAACTTTCTGGTATCTTTAGGCCACTGTAGATAGAGACAGGGATTTTAAATATTGAGGCTAAATCGCACTAGAAAAAGAATTAAAATTGCTGGAGTCTTTGAACAAGAGAACTGTTTCGCGTCGTAGAAAAATGTCAGCACAGTCGAAAGAAAGATTTGCACTGACCTCTCTGGAGACCGCGCTACCGCATCAATCCAATTACAAGAACTAATGTGAGTTAAGGTCGGTAAGTTGGTAGTAATCATGAACGACATATTTCCTTCTTCACAAAAGTATAAGTCATGTAATAATTATTATGATTCTTGTTAGAGCATTGATGTTGAAATATTAGGTTTGTTTAACATTATTGTCAGATTATGCGGCCATACCACGCTGAAAAACCCAGTTCTCGTCAGATCACTGAAGTTAAGCAGCGTTGGACGCGGTTAGTACTTGGATGGGTGACCATTCAAGAATACTGACATGAGTGCTGTTGGCACATCGTGGGTGTGGTGAGCCCACACTTGTAGTTATTTATAACTACAAGAAAAACCTAGAAACACTACCCGAATCGGGTAGTGTCACGCCTACCCTGAAAGGGAAATGGTTTAATGGTATATGCAATTTTCTTTGGAGAAGGTTTGGCATCGATGATTCGAAGCTGATTTTGGAACTCTTGGTTGGAAACAAAGATAGTGTTCCATTCCATCAAAGTATTGCTTGTATACTATGTCTCTTTTCTCAATACTATTCAAAACCTTATTCAATTGAACCGCCGCATCGCAGAAAGAGGTATACAATTTCTTGGTCCCAGCACAAGTGAATGATGACAATGTAGAAATTATAATTTAAAAAATATTTTTTGATATTATCCAAAAAAATAAATTATTCTATGTAAATTTCCAAAAATAAAAGTACAAAAAAATTTATAAATGCCGTGAGAGCAATGCGGACGAAGCAACTTTATATCTCCTTCTATGATGCGGCGCGACGGTTTAATTTTATTACGAGAACTTTCTTTTAAAGTCATTGATCCACTAATTTCTAATTTATTTCTGCGTTTCAAGTCTTTCTTTTCCACCATCCATCCTAACCATTTATTTATACTAATCATAAAATTTGATCTACCCATGCACTAATTTATAATTTATTTTTGCGTTTTTATCCTTTCATTTTTCATCATCTGTCCTAACATTCTTTCATTACTACCTACAAACTAATACCTACCTAACTACTCATAATTGATTTCTGAATTTCTACCACTTTCTGCTCCTAGAATATGCACCATCCTTGTCAACCATTTCCATACTTTCATTTGATAAACAATATACTTTTTCTTTTCCTCCCATTCTTTAGGTAAGTGGACACCTTCTTCTTCAACTTTACATTCATCACCTCTCCTTATTATTCCCCAAATTACACCTGTCTTATGCTATTACTCCTTTGTTATCTGTTTTACAGAGTAGTGTTATCAATAATTTCCTCAATCTTGCCTTATCCATACGTTTTTCCTCACTCTTAGCCCTTTTCCTTTCCTAATTTAGACGTATTCGTAATTTATTTATGTATTTTCAACCTTTTTTAATCCAGCTATCTCCATCTTTACCACCTATTACCACCCTTTTCCATGTTTTTCTATTACAATCTATTTTGTGCTATTAATTTGTTAACTTTAAAATAACCTTCAAATCAATGCTACGCTTTTTACCTTTTTTCAAATAGCCTGTATTTTCGTTCATATTCTCCCATCTAGTGACTATTTTATTCCTTCTTTGCAGATCATCGCATAAGTGTAATTTTCTGACTTCCCCTTCGGCCTTCACTTTAGAATATTTGTTTTCTGCATTCCTTTGTATCCTTTCTTCTGCTTTTTCATGTTATATGTTCACTGTCCTTTTTTCAGTTTTTCCTCTATTATGCATTTGTACTTTACATAACACCTTAATTCCATTATTCTATAATACCTTTCTCTAACTTTGATTCTTGATTACTCTTCATTGATAACATTCTCTGAGCTTTTGGTCCTCTCTTCTGCCTCTATTAACCTCTAACTCTAGTTATCCACTTTTTAAAATTCTGTTTTCTCTAATTAAACCCTCAACCTACTATTCTTCTCCTATCCTAACATCCTATCCTAACCCTCCAGAATTTTATTCCTGAATCTCTAACAAACTCCAGTCAGCATTTTCTTCCATCTTCATCATTCAACAAATTTTTAATTTCATTTACATCTTCAATGGAGCTTATCGTATTCTTCTGCTTCTCCTTCTTTATACTTTTTACTTAGCTTCGCTTTCCTTTTGAAAGAGTGTTACTATCGATCTTCCTTATCCTTTCACAAACCAAACTTCTCTTACCACTTTCTTTAATTTTCAGCAACATACTTTTTCTCATTGATTTGTAATAATTTGCGATTCTTCATCTTTATTCTTTATTCCTATTTCCTTTTTGATTTTAATACAAATATTTAAAATTGCATAGTATTCTTTCAAAGATGAGGTTATTCCCCGTCAAATGAATTCGAGGAATGTACAAACCACAAAAGGCGTACGAACAAAGCTTCTAAATACGGGTATTCTCTTTGCCTTTGAAAGCTCCACCTGCCGACATCTCACCTACTTTATATCTCTTTTCGCCTCACATTTGCCTTAGTTTCTTGCTGCATTTATATCAAGGGACTCCCTTCTTTCACACAAAAGCACGTGTTTTTTAACATAGATGAATAACATAAAATAAGATGAAACTAATACACATGCACTATGCACATCCGTTTAGACCTCACTTAATAGTAAAACAATATTTTTCAAAAGAAATATAGTTGACATGATGGTGTAAGAAGAATTTGATTTTTTTCTTTTCAAAGACAACGCGAATACGTGTTATTTTTGATGAAATGACTTCAATTCGTGCCCAGCAACCTGGAAGTCCGAGTCATAACCTGAAACCCGGAATTCCAGTCTAACCCGAGCGTAATCACGTATTCTCTAACCTATCCGAATTCTGCAACCCAAAAGATCACCCGGACCCAAAAGCTGAAATCGGAGGGTACAGTCCAACATAACTTGAGACTAGAAATCATAAAATGTATCCATATCCGAAAGCCCTGCCTGGCTCGAAACCTGATAACGGGAGCTCAACCAGACCCAAACACGCAAAGTTTAGTCGAAACAAAAATCCTAATTTTCGACGTGAGCCAAGACCATCAATCACGAAATCTCAGTGCAACACAAAACCAACCAAATCCTAATTTGATCCTTAAGCCCAAAAATTCAGCCTAACGCAAAATTTGAATCTTGCAACCATAACTTAATCTGAAATCTGAAATCCTGAACGGCGGCAAGACATCGCACCCAAAAATCTCAGCCGAATACGAAACCATAAAGCTCGGTCCAAGCTTCAACCTGAAACGTCAATCCAGCCCAACTCGAAATTTGAAATCGGAAAGTCCAGCTCAATGTGAAACTCGAAATCCTTACCTGATCCAAAACTTTAAATATGAAAATCCTCCCCAAAATACAATTTGCAACTCAAAATTCCAGCCTAATAGTCTGAAACCGCAATTCCGACCTGAAACTTGAAAATCCAGCCCAATCTTGAATTTAAAGCCCAAAAGTCTAGCCCATTCTGAAACCCGAAATCCCGAGCCAAGACCTGCTACCCAATAATTGAGTTTAAACCGAAAACAGCAAGAAAGAACAGCCCGAGCCGAAACCCTAAATTCTCCCAGAACCTGTACCTGAAACCTAAAATAGAGAGTCTACTCCAATTCAACTAGAAAATCCAACCCAAACCGAAAGCCCAAGTGAGCTCGAAACATGAAAACCCGAAATGCTAAACATGATAGTCTAGTAGAAGCCGAATCTGAAACACGAGGGATCAACCAGACTCGAAATCATAGAGCCATAGATAGAGCAAACCATAGAGCCCGATCAAAAATCTTAATTCCTGTCGCGAGCCAATACCAGCAACCTGAAAAATCAGTCTAACCTGAAAACAGATACCCCAGCTTCAACCGAATTTCGAAATCCTAATTCGAGGCAAAACCTAATTTCCAAAAATGCAGCCCAGCATGAAATTTTAAACTCGAAACTATTGCCTAATTTGAAAACTGAACTACTGGTCAAGCCAAGATCTGAAACCCAACAACTTAGTCAACCCAACAACACACGCCTAGCTTGAACCAATTTTCACTGAAATGAACTTTGCCTGTCCAAGTTGCCTCGAAATTTCATTTTGGAGATGACTTCCGACTATTTTAAGCCTAAAATTAAAAAAATCGTTAGGGTCCTTTTTAAAATAACTCATTTTTTGACAGTTTATAGACCATTTATCATGTATATTTCTTGGAGAAAAAGTCATATGTGATATTTTTTTGGCCTAAACCCTGTAATTTGGTGACCAAAAAAAACTGCTAAATGCTCAATATCGAGTGACCTTCGGAACGCTTTTAAAATGTTGGAAAAGTGAAAAAAAATAGTTTTTTGAAAATTTCTCGTCACGGGTACGTCGTACAACTTGAGTCTATGATTAAAAAAGAAAGAAGACAAAATTCCTAAAAAAACTAAAAAAAAACAATATCGTAACACTAATAGTTTAGAAGATATGGCCTGTAAAAGGGATTTTTCAGTGAAATTTTTTTCGAAAATTTTAGTTTTTGTGAAATATCTTTTTCTCTGTAGGTTCTACATGAAAATTGATTCATAATAAATAAAAGCAGGTCAAATTATCTGTAAAACCAAAAAAAAAAAACTTTGCTCTAGCTCTAATATTACCGCAATTAGAGCCGTTCAAAGTTGACACATTTTTATTGCACTCTATTTGACACTAAGTTATTCTAAATAAATTGCTTCCTGTGCTATTAAGGTGTAAAATAGTTGGTGTACAAGTAAAGATGTATCGAATTTCCTGAAAAAGAAGAAAGCTTTTTCTACATAGTTTTAGATTGCCAAATATAGAATTTTCCACTAGCATGTTACGTCGAAATTGTATTTCAAAATTTGCACCGGGAAAAGGTTGGATCAGAATATGATATTCATTTGCTTATCATATTCTTTGTCTTCCCAAAACATAGCAAGCAAACCTTCCTCCGTCTTCTCTCGTGGGTACCAGAATCTTTGGGCATTTCAAAAGCGATTTATATTTGTCATAATATGACACATATAATAATACCATTAACCTGTACACTAATTTTTTTTAAAATGAATATCATATTCTGATCCAACCTTTTCCCGGTGCAAATTTTGAAATACAATTTTGACATAACATGCTAGTGGAAAATTCTATATTTGGCAATCTAAAACTATGTAGAAAAAGCTTTCTTCTTTTTCAGGAAATTCGATACATCTTTACTTGTACACCAACTATTTTACCCTCAATTGCACAGGAAGCAATTCATTTAGAATAACTTGTGTCAAATAGAGTGCAATAAAATGTGTCAACTTTGAACGGCTCTAATTGCGGTAATATTAGAGCTAGAGCAAAGTTTTTTTTTTGGTTTTGCAGATAATTTGACCTGCTTTTATTTATTATTAATAAATTTTCATGTAGAACCTACAGAGAAAAAGATATTTCACAAAAACTAAAATTTTCGAAAAAAATTTCACTGAAAAATCCCTTTTACAGGCCATATCTTCTAAACTATTAGTGTTACGATATTGTTTTTTTTTTAGTTTTTTTAGGAATTTTGTCTACTTTCTTTTTTAATCATAGACTCAAGTTGTACGACGTACCCGTGAAGAGAAATTTTCAAAAATCTATTTTTTTTTTCACTTTTCCAACATTTTAAAAGCGTTCCGAAGGTCACTCGATATTGAGCATTTAGCAGTTTTTTTTGGTCACCAAATTACAGGGTTTAGGCCAAAAAAATATCACATATGACTTTTTCTCCAAGAAATATACATGATAAATGGTCTATAAACTGTCAAAAAATGAGTTATTTTAAAAAGGACCCTAACGATTTTTTTAATTTTAGGCTTAAAATAGTCGGAAGTCATCTCCAAAATGAAATTTCGAGGCAACTTGGACAGGCAAAGTTCATTTCAGTGAAAATTGGTTCAAGCTAGGCGTGAACAGAAAGCTTTGCCGAGCGGAAACCGGAAACCCAAATCCAGCAACATTTTAAATTTAAAATCTGCAAGTCCAGCCCAATTTGAATGCCGAAATTCCGACCCGAACCAAGACCTGTAACCCGATTATTGAGGCCAATCCGAAAAGGGAAACCCCAAAACCCAAAATCCTTGAGGGACCCGGCCTCGAAATCTGAAGAACAAGAGTCCAGCCCAGCCCCAACCAACTCGAAAATCCAACCCAACAGGAAAGCCCAGGCGGGCTCGAAACCTGACACTCGAAATTCAAAGCCTGAAGGCAAACGGAAATCTGAAACTCGAAAGCACAATCAGACTTGATAACAGAAAGCCCAGCCCGAAAAATAATCCTATTTTCCAACGCGAGTTAACACCTGACACCCGAAAATCAAGCACAAAATGCCCAAACGAAAATTTGAAACTGAAAAGTCCAGGCTAATAGTCTAGAACCGAAATCCCGACCCAAAATTTAAAAATCTACCCGAACCTGGAATTTAAAGCCAGAAAGTCCAGCCAAATCTGGAACCCGAAATCCTGACCCAAAGCAAGACTTGCAACCCGATAATTTGGCACATCTCAAAAACAGAAAGCCCAGCCCAAGCCAAAACCAAAAATTCTTACCAGACCCAAAAACTGAAACCCGAAAATGCAGCCCAAGCCTAAAGCAGAAAATCTAACTCGACCCGAAAGAATAACCCAATCCGATGCCACACCTACTTGAATTAAGGAAAACATAAGGGTAATCAGTGCTTAAATCTGATCAAGCTCCTAAGGTACATTCAATTTGATGTAACAGATCATTATTCTCATCAATTATTATTTATTTACCATAAATTATGACTTTCTAAAGGCAAGGAAACTTACCCGTATATGTGTCATTGATGTCAGTGGTTAAAGTTCCACTGATGTCGGAAATAGGTGAAACAGCAGGTTTTAAATCTAAGGGAGGTTCCAACCCCAGTAAATCGTTACCACCTCCATTTCCACCACCCACTTGAACAATCGTTACGTTCAGCGGTCCTCGGTTACCTGCGTGACAAATAAACATATAAAGTACCCGAAACATAAATCAATGGGCACGTTATTAATATACTAAACAGAATGAACTATATGAAATAATAATTCTATTGTGAATACACGAATAATGGGTATAATTTGCTGTGTCTGGCATTTTGTTAATTGTTTAGTTAGAAACGAATTTCTACAGGTTCACAGCCTTGGGGGATGCGATAAATTGGGATTCAATAATTTTAACAATATTTGCAGAAAAAATGGATGAAATATGCATGTAGGATATTTGTAATTCAATTTTATAATATGTATATAGTGGTTTTAGTTATAATAGATATAATTAATAATATGATTTAAAAAACTCTTGATTAAAAAACAAATATTATTATCAATCTACCCTTAAACCTTCCTTCGGATTTCGAATGCGTGACTGAATGGAGAACTAAGAATCGAGAACGTAATTCATTAATTTGTGATTAGTGCGTGCTGCGAAATTCTAATGGAAAATTATTACACTTAGTGAAAATACAAATTAAGTAATAAATAATGAAAAATAGAATGGGGAGTAATTCATTAATGTGTGATTAAAGTGTGTGTTGCGAAATTCTAATAGAAAATAATAAGACTTATAGTAAAACTAAAAATTGAATAATAAATGATGAAAAATATAATGGGGAGTAATTCATACATTTGTGATTAAAGTTCGTGTTGTGAAATGCAAATTGAAAATGATTAGACTGAGTAAAAATAAAAATTAAATAATGAATAATAATGAAAACTAGAATTGGGAGAGTGTAAAATAAAACCAAAAAGCTTAAAAGTGTTTTTTGAATTTTCTTTTTTGAACCTCCACTTCACTTTTTTTCTGTCTCTATTGTTTATAATTTCCAAAAAGAGAAGTATAAGGAATGAAGCAAAGATTTTTAAAGTGAAGAATGAAAAAAGGAAAGTAAATTGACTGCTAAGGGATGTATATGAATAATTAATCGATTAGAATTAATTTTAAATAATTTAAAAATTTTATAAAAAAGAATTTGTAAACGAAATATTAATTTGAAATCTAATAAGTATATAATATAGTTGTTTATGATTTTTAAGTAAAGAAACTAATTCCTAATTTGATATTTTACAAAAGTGACCTTTAGGATATAAACTTTCATTTGAGCCATTAAAAATTGAAAAATCTGAACGGGTTCATGAAATAATAATTTTTATATGCGAGCATGCTGAATTTTAAATACATTGAATTGCACACTTATGAAACGACGCGACGCGATGGTGCGGTAACGTATTTTAAATTTATCATGCGCGCAGAAATTTTTTTTTTTCAGGAGCCTGTAAAGAATTTTCAATGTGTAATGTCTCAAACGAAAGCCAAGAGTTGAAGTTGACGTAAAAAATGCATTGAAAATCGGAATTTTATTTTTGTCTTTCTTACGTCATAATTTAATACACACAATGACAAATTACTTTAACTAGGGTTCATTTGATGCAGAATTTAATAAGCTTTCCAAGGGCTTTTTATGAATATTTTTGTCTGTATTCTGGACAGCACTGTCACCCTTCAAAGTGAAGGCTTATTTTTAATACTTAGGTCACCCGCTTTGTGCAAACTAGAAATAAACACATGGAAAAGATAAATACTGATGATCCGAAATTTCATTTAAAGTTCTTTGCAGCTGAAATAACTTTTCCCATAAATTGCTTTGTAAATTTTCTTCGTAAAGATGCACTCGTTTTGAAGAGCTTGGTTTCAAGGTCAAGAATTTAATAATAAAAAGTCCACACAACTGAAAAATACAATTTGGATTTTCTAATAAAGTCCCTAGAATGAATTTTTGTTTCTTTTTAATTAAGTGAAAACAAGTTTTCATTTAACAAATTATTTTTTAATCTACCACGTCCTTCCTCCTATTGCTTGTAAGCATGTACTTATAATCTTATCTTACTACTGCCAGGGTGTCTATCCGACAGATTTTTTTTTTATTTCCGGCCATTACTCGGGTTTCTCACGGTCAATTTTTGATTTCTTTGGGGTATTTTGAATGAGTAGAAAAAATTTAAATAGTTTTAAACGATGTTAAAAGATATCAAAGATTTCTGTTTTCAAGAAGAGGTATTTTGGAAAAGTATTATAATTCTGAGTTGGAACAGTAAAAAATTTTGAAACATAAGATTTACAATTCTGATTCAAAACGGAGAGCTTGGTAAGAGTAGGTTAAATTATACTTCGTTAAAGAAATTTTCTGCTCAAAAGTGAAAAATATAATTCTTTATGAACATTTGCTGTTCCAAAGTCTAATTCATAATTATTAACTGAAATTCCATGTGCCAAGTTACAAATACTTTTGTAACTAAAAATTTCCCATTCCAAGTCAGAATTATATTTATTTATAAAATTTTTTAATATATTTCAGAATTGTGATATATATATATATATATATATATATTATAATTATAAATATATATTATTCCTATAAATATATTCTTGATATATATATATTTCTATTTCATTGATACTTTAGAAGCAAGGATGACCCGTGTATAGACCTCTGTTTCATCGAGGTTTTAAAATAAAAGGAATAATACAATAGGTTTTTAACCGCAGTGCTACGGTGCTTACATTGACCAGCCTTAGAAGACATTAATAAGACAATGATAACTCCCCTATTTTTAAATTTAGAAAAGGAAAATTCACAATTCTGACAAATTTGTATTCAAAATAGAAGAATGTTCAAATTTAAACAAATTGTGAATTGGAACAAGAAATATTTTTTTTATAAATTAAAATTACCGTTATTAAAAAAAATTTCCCGTTATCATGTTAAACATTACCAGTTCCAAGACAAAATTATAAATCTTGTCCGAATTCTCTATTCCTATGTCAAAATTATAATTGTTCACAGGAATAGTTTTTTATATTTAATTTATTTATTTCACCTCTAAACACAAAATTATAATTATTTTAGAAAATTACCTGTACCAAGTCACAATTAAATTCATCTCCAAAATTCAACGCTCCATGTCAAAAATTTCATGTTCCAAGTCGAATTATAATAATTTAAGGAAACTCCTTGTCCTAAATTAAAAATTACAATTTTTAATGAAATTTCCTATTCTATGTAAAAAAAAAAAAAATTGATTAGCAGTTTGAACTCGAAAGTTCATTGCCTCACCACCCGATTCGGGTAGTGTTTCTAGGTGGATATTTACTACCAATGTGGGCCCACCACACCCACGACGGGCCAACAGCAACGCAGTATTCCTGGATGGTCACCCATCCAAGTACTAACCGCGCCCAACAATGCTTAACTTCATTGATCTTACGAGAACTGGTGTTTCCAGAGTGGTATCGCCGTTGGCGATATTCTATGTAAAGTGAATCTAAAATCAAAACTATAATTATTTACGGAAATTTCTAGTTCTATTTCAGAATTATAATAATTCTGCTAGAAAATTTCCTGGCCCACAGCCATTCTTTACGAAATTTTCTGTTCCAAAGTGAAAATTACAATTTTTCAAGGAAATTCCTTATCCCGATTTTTGAAATTATACTTCTTTGCCGAAATTGCTCGCCGAAACTTAAAATTACAATTCTTTACGTAAATTCCTTATTCTAAGTCAGTATAATTTTAATTCTTCACAGAAATTTTCTTTTATATTTTATTTATTTATTCATCAGCGAGACTCAAAATTTTTATAATTAAAAAAAAAGATTGTATAATTTTTTATAAATTCTTTAGAAAAATTCCCTATACCAAGTCACAATTAAATTTATTTCAAAAATTCTCTGTATCATGTCAGAATTATATTTATTCACAAAATTTTCTATTATGATTTATAAATAATACAGTAACTCTCTTTTTTCGAAATTTGGGAGAGGGAAGTTTCAAATTGTAAAGAATTATGACTTTAAAAAGAATTTTTTCACCCCTTCTTTTAAATCAGAATAAAAATTCTTTTCAAAAATTTCCGTTCCACGTCAAAAATGCCATGTTCCTAGTCAAATTATGATTCTTCACGGAAACTTCCTGTTCTAAATTAAAAATGATAAATCCTAATATTTCCTGTTCTAAAGTAAACCTAAAATGAGAATTGTAATTCTTCACGGAGATTTCTATGTCTAACTTAGAATTATAATTTTAGTAGAAAATTTCCTGTCCCAATGTAAAAATTTTAATTTTCTGAAGAAATGTTCTGTCCCAAAGTCAAAATGATCATTCTTTACAAAAATTATCTGTTCTGAAGTAAAAATTATAATTCTTTACGCGAGTTCCCTGTCGTAATTGCCAAAATTATATTTCTTTACTAAAACTCTATGTCGAAACTTAGGATTATAATTCTTTTCCAAAATTTCATATACCAAGCCAGGATAATTGTAATTCCCTACGTGATTTTTGTTATATGTTTTTTATTTATTCCCTGTCCTACCTCAGAATTATAAGTCTTTTAGGAAAATCCCTGTCTCAAAGTCAAAAATAATAATTCTTCACTGAAATTCGCTATCCCGAATGAGAATTATAATTTTAATTGAAAATTCACTGTTTCAACTCCGAATTAGAGTAACAGAATATATGAAACTACTTTTAATTTGCATATGAGCACATTCGAGAAATAAATCACGGACACTGAATCAAATACCGAGCCATTTCCCAGTTCTCCCGAATTCCGGGTCAGGTAGACACCATGGCTGTTGATTTTTACATTCTCATCATAATGAGAAAGTATTGGTTTTATGTGAAAAATG